>PVKZ01001469.1:0-220000 GCA_004027375.1 Macroglossus sobrinus | reverse complement strand
TAAAATCTGGCAAACAGATTTTGACAAACGGAATAATTTCATTTCAGAGTTCATTAACTTATTCCTTTCAGTATTGCTGCTAGAATTTCAACACCTGTGTGTTGCTTTTGGATGTAGACCAGACACTATTTCATTTGCACCGAATGCAAACTTTCCCCTGCACAAAGCTCAGTTCATCCGAGATGCAGCTGAAGGAGGAATGAAAGGTCTATTCTGCTTGGCGTTCTCCTTGGTCCTCATTCCGATCCCTCTCAGCGGAACACAGGAAATTTTTTAAATTCAGAGCCTCACTTGCCAAGGGACTGTTCTCATGGATCATGGCAGAAGGCAGAGCATTTTACACGTGGCTTTTCTTTCCCCATGCTCCTCCTCTTTACTCATCCCCACTGATTTAAGTCAAATTGGAAAAGCTCCTAAAAAAATAACATTCCGTATTATAGGGTTCGAGTAAACCTAAAAATGCAAAATCTAAACGTGGTCGATTTGGGAATGTAGTAGATTTTCCTTCCTTTTACATGCTCTCTTGACATTACGACTTTCCAGTGCGCCACTGGAAGTGAATAAAAGCTACTCTAACTGTGTGAGGCAGCAGTGACAGAAAACCATTAGGATAAGGCTAGATTGTAGCTTCTGTGCTGAGATCAAATATTCAAAAGGCAAAACATTTAGCACACTACCCTTATACCTCAGAGACCATGTTTTGAGTTTGAGGCCAAGTTCAGGTCTCTGTTAAAATGAACTTTCTGATCTTGGTTCCATCCCCAGTGATTACTCGTCCACATTGAAAAACTAAATGTTAAACCTGATTTTTTTTTTTAACATAGAAAAGCCTGGAGTGTCATGTTAAAAGTCATGTTAAAAGATATGTTTCCTCCCATTAAAAAAAAAAAAAAAAAAAAAAAGCATTCCTGGACGATATTTATCATAGGACCAAAAGGGCCATGTTCGAATGCTGGGAAGGGGGTCAAGCATAGCAATGAACTCAGTCACTTTAGCCAACCTGGGTGTCAGAAAATAACTCCTTAATTCCACATGACTTCTATTTTACTTGTGTCTGAGAGTGAAACAAAGAGCTGGTTGCAGATGGGAGCCAAGATGGGGGCCAGCACCGAAGCCCCGCACCCACCGTGCCTGCCGGAGGCCGACAGCCCTGGGCCATGCCGGCTTATTTTCTCGCACACACATGTTTATTATTTAACCACTTACTGAACACCAACATGTCCTAGGTATGGTACCTGTAGCTGTTAGCATGTCATATAGTAGCTATCCACACTGAAGGCAAAGACATTCCCCTTGCAAACAGTCCCCTGGGAGTTAGTTACACGGAACGAGCCTGGGGGGTCCCCTGCTCGGGGCCGACCATCACATGCCTGTCATTTCACTGCATCCTCACAGAAACTCTCAAAAGTCAGCAGCATGTGCCTCACCCCTCCACACACAGGGGATGGAAGCGTGAGACGCCCCAGGGGACGCCCCGCTGGACCGTAGTGCCTGCCAGGCTCACCTACACCCAAAGCGCTGCCCAAGCGATCTCCGCCCCTTACGGCGCCACTGTTCAGGGTGTGTACGGATGTCTCCAGTGTGGGGGCGTACCCCAGGCCGCCGGGTCCATGAATTATACTTAATCCCGAATATGCCAAGCTACCTCAGCACTGCTGCTGTCCGCTGGGAAGGCGTTCGCACCTCCAGGCTTGCCCTCCAGCTTTATCTCCTCCCTGATCATCATATGCTCTGCTTTCCAGCCAGATCCGCCCACCCATTTCTGTGATCTGCCCATGTTTCGCCTTGCTCCATCTGGCCTAGGGTAGGATGTGCTGGTAGCAGAATCCAGTTTGCAAACTCGGCTATGCAAAAATAGAACTTGACTTTTCTCAAATGGCATTGAGGAAAGTTAACAGATATTCAGCAGGAATGGCTACAGAACGTGCGGGGCCCAGAGCGCCATGGACATGCAAGCCCCTTGTTCAGAAGTCAAGAGTTTCAAGATGACGACAGTGGAGGATTAAACCAAGTGCCAGCCCCTTCTGTGTCAACTCCTGTTGGGCTGCGTGGTAGCTCCCACACCCTTGAAGCCGACTCTAAAGTCTCAAATTTCCTTCATCCCTGTGGTTATGTCTGAGTTCTGGGGGGCTTACAGAGAATGTGCTGGGGATAAGAGGTATCTAATCCTTGGAGTGCACAGTCCAGGTAGCTGTCGCTGACAAAGCCTGTTTTCCTGCCTCTTCATCATTAGTCCAAGCAGCTTCGTCATTATCACCCATGAGGCCCTTCTTCCTTCTGCCAATGCTGCTGCAGGGCCTAAGGGAACTTGGAGTTGGCCTCACACTTAAGTACATTCAGGCTCTGGAACCTCCCAATCTATCTAAGGGGATCACTCCCCCTCCCCACCAGAGCTTGGCTGTGGAGGGAAACAGGATTCCCCCACTGCGAGGATCCAGGACAGCTAAGCACCCCTATCTCTCGGCCTGCTGCCCAGCCAGGGGCACCCTTGCACGTTGCCACCCGGAGCCCAAACCACCCACCCCACTGCCAGGAAAGGGTCCTCTCCTCACTCTTCATTCTGCTTCTGGCATCCACTGAGGCAAAGCCCCAGTGGAAGAGACGCTATGAAGTCTGGGTGGGAAAAAAAGCAAGAGTGGAACACTGGGAGGAAGAAAGTCAGTTATTTTCAGTGCATCATCTAGCCACACGTGTCACAGCTCCGAGGCTGTCAAGAGTTCATGGGCTCGTGAGCCCCTGGTGGGCAGTGAGCTCACCGCCTCCTTAGCTGCTCTAGTCCACATTAGAAGCACCTTGTATTACCTTAAAATCCCCGTTAGTGTTTGTAAAAATTAAAGTGTGTGTGTGCGCGCACACACACACACACACACACACACACACACACACACCCACACACACAGCCAGGGACATCCCAGGGTCCTTAACCACGATTCCCTCCCAAGGCTGAAAACAGGGAGGGCATTTGGTTTCGATGCGATTTACATAGACAGGTTCTCAGGTGAGGTGGGATGTTAGGGGACACATAGTTTCTACCAAATGGCAAGAAATTCTAGACCTGACCAGTAGCCAGCCATCTGTCGTGTAGTCATCTCTGCCTCCCCCTCATGTCTCCTCACCCCAAATGTACAGGTGTTTGGTTTCTGCCTGTTTTTCTCTTTCTCACACTCATCTTTACTTTCTCTGCTGTTTGGCATAAAATTTAACCAATCTTTCAAACCTTAAATAACGATGCAGTATATTTTGTTAATGGATTAATATTAGAGATAGTGGATATGTACTAATACACATTATTTTTTTAATAAAATCAACTAATATCTGTTACTAATATAATTTGATGACTATAAAAATAGTAATAACAAAAGCTGGCACTTGCATAGTGTTTATTATATATACCTATTATTTTAAAGATTTCATGTATATTAACCCATTTTCAGGAAATACTTCCTGGTGCATTTATAACAACTCCCTGTGATCGTGAGGGCACGTGGCACTGGGAGTTGACAAGAAGGATAGTCACATCCATGGAGCTGTTGTCCTCAGGCTGTTTGGGAGCTTCTGCCTCCTTGGCGGTGACATCGCGGCTTCTTTCTGAAAGAGAGGGTCAGGGTCACACGATGTCCTGGTGTTCTTTCCAGCACCGACATTCATAAGTGGCAATTTTGCTTTACATGTAGTCTTTTTAAATAACAATTTATCCAGTGCCTAGCTGAGAAATTATACTAAAAATATCGATCCGATTATTTTAACGTCGCTTCCTAAAGTGGGAGCCGGGTTGGGGGCTGGGAAAAGCAACACGAGAAGCAAATGTCAGAGAGGTACATGTGGGAAGAAAGTAAAAAACGGAAGTGTAATGGGCTGGCTCCCCTCTGAAAATGGCCCCAGGACACCAAACCCCTTGGAGCTGGCTAGCGCCCCGGGCCGCAGGATCGGCCCCCTGGCAGAGCTGCTTAATGGAGGCTGAGTCGGGCTGTGCTTTGAGCTGCGGCACTTTGCACTCCGCAGGTGTCTCTTCCTGGGGAAGACAGGAAAATGGATTGCTCCCCGTCACGATGTGGAGATGTGCGTGGGGCAGGCGAGCGTTAAAGGTCCCTCTTAGCGGTGGCAGAGGACATCCAGACGTCTGTCCTAATGCCACACTGTGAACCAGATTTGTAAAAAAAAAAAAGAAAAAAAAAAAAAGAAAAAAGCCCAGTTTTGCAAAGTTGCTACGTGTGCTTCCAAATTCCTCCTGAAAACTGGATACACAGAAATCTGCTAAGGAGAAGCTGATAGGGGTGTTTTCTTCATTCATTGATTTAAAAATATTCACTGGGACATTAACAATCACGAGAATCTAGTCACTTCCCCATTGAGGAGGAGTTTTGACTTATTTGATTTTACTTTTTTACTCATTTTGTCTTAAACCTTCACAGAACCATAAGTGAGAGAAAAAATGAGACATATGTCTAATTTCCCCAGGACACCATGGTTTCGGTCTGTTGTTTGGGGTAATTATTCAAAACACCTCTGACACTCTTGAACAGAATTCTAGCTGGGACAATAAGTAATATGGCCAGCCAGGAAGACAGGGATTAACCCACATGCTAGACATTGTTCTGGCAAAGTGACGTGTGCTTTCCTACTCAAAAGTCTCCTCAAGCAGCAACCGTTTGACCTAGAAATGCATCACCAGTCCTCCCCTGATTCTTTTTTGTCCCTTCTTTCCCTGACACTTAATTCGCCTTCCGCTTCTCAAACTGCACTGATTGCCAGCCTTCGGTGTTCTGTTCTGCATCTTCCTAGGCCTTCCCCCAAATCATCACTGTTCCTTTTCAAACAGATCCATGTCCTGACACCACGGCCTAATTCAGGCTGGTTCTGATCATCTGTCTGGCAAGGCTCACTGTGAGATGACCATGGATTCAGTGGGTTACATCAAAATAAAAGTTCGTTTCTCATTCATGCAATAATTCTGCATGAGAGTCTCTGGTCCAGTGGTTCTTCTGGAACATAGTTTCTTAAATGATGACTTGAAATGTCTTTCATCTTATGGCACCGCTGTCATAGGACCAGAGACTCCTATTCTTTCAGCCACTAGGAAAGGACTGAAGAGAGAATGGTGGACAGGCCTAGAAATGGTACGTGGCACTTCCACCCACATTCAATTGGCCAAAAAGTAACAAGGTAACATGTCACCAATTTAGTTTTATGCATAAGAAAAAAAGGAAACAGAGTTTGGTTCTAAAGTCCACTGACGTTGACCCTTCTGGCAGTCAGATGCTCACTTTGTTCTTCTCTCTCACACACCCCTTGCCCCGTGGAAGATGACACAAAGTCACAGGCAGTTCTGACCCTCAGATCAGATTTCAGGCTTTCTCGAGGGATGAGCAGTTCCTTCTCTCAGGTTCAGATATGGCTTCCTGGGATCCAGTGACCTAGGGACAAAAAGACAAATTATCTACACTTCTACTCCAATCCATGATATGCCAGAGAAAAGTCTGGATGGGACACAATGACCCATGTGGAGAAGAGGGAGAATGAAACATGCAGCGTCACTGGCCCCATGGCAGAGGTGCAGTCCTGTCAGGTAAGATGGTGGGGAGAGCTGCTACCTGGAGGAGAGGATACGCCTTCACTGGATGCTTATGTTGTCTCTGGGGCAAACTCCCTCATCCACTGTGTTCATGACCTCTGACTCTGCACCCAAGGAGCCCCGCCTTGAGGCCATCATTTCCTACAGCCATGTCTGAAGAGGATGTCGGTGTAAATGTTTTCCTTGGGGACGAGCTTTCTCAGCCTGTTCCCTTATAGTTTTCTGAGCGATTTGCTTCCAGTTAGTTCATTGTGGCCAGTCACGCTCAAAGTTCTTTCTTACTTATAATTTTCAAGCATGCGTTATAGATCTGCTTTCTAATTCCCGTTTCTTCCTCTTCCCCCTCCTTCTTCCTTTCTTCCTTCCTTCCTTCCTACCTTTTTACCTTCCTTCCTTTTTTTCTTCCTTCCTTCCTTCCTTCCTTCCCTCCCCCCCCCCGCTCTCTTTCGCTCTCTCAATTGTGACTACCTACCTTGAAGCACTCTGAAAGGAAAGACTTATATAGAAATTAATTCATCTATTCACCCAAGTTGAGTATTAGTAGGTCTTTGTCTCCCCAAACCACTGTCTTATGAATTTCTGTTTGAAGTCTAGAAACAATCAAGTTTTCCAACCCTGTAAAGCTCCAAATTTCTGACCCCTTTCTTCCCACTTTGATTGTTGCTCACAAACTTACCATTTCTTTCTGAGCTCAACTCTTTTTGTGATATTTTGCTAAAGGAAACCGATAAGTCAACATACTTGAAAATGATTTCTTCTCAACCACTTCTTCTAGAAACATAAGCTCATTATCGAGGTCTGCCTTCCAAACTATTACAGGTACAGTTCACCAAATATTTTACCACTGCACAGCACCGAGTGTCAGCTCCTCATCTTCTGATATCTCATGCCTCGTCGCCCACTGACCACTAAGCCAACGCCTCGGTAATACTTTAGGTGATTGTTACAGTAGCACCCAGCTTCAAGGTACCCATTTCCAGATTAGTCAAAAAACACTGACTATTGTTACAACTACAAAATCTCAGTGGCTGAACAATGTGAGGACATGTTAATCCATGGAACAGCCTCATCCTCATCATCCACGATCTTGGTCAGGTGACTCCCGGATTCTCCCTTCCAAGAGCTGACTCAGTGGCCCAGAGTGCTCCTGCCTGTGGATCTGCCATCTCCTGAGGATTTGGAAGCCTTTGTTTCTATTTTTGTGAGTGGGTGTTTGAGGGACAAACCCAGTTTGTGTGGTTGATCACATCACTCCTCCCTATATCCCACTGGCCAGAGTCACCCCACTTAACTGCAGGGGGAGCTGACAAACGCGGTCGAACCCAGGGATCAGTTCACTGTGGCGCTGTTCCTCGTGGGCACGGCAGTACTTGCTCTGATTCAGGACTAGACTCTTCAAATGTTTCTTCTACACAGCAAGCTCGACGGGAATGTTTTCCACAGGTGTGGTTGGCAGGATGTCGCCATTGGCAGGAGACTTCTCTTCCTGGTCCGGTGTGACGAGTTTTGCTCTCTCTTGCTCCTACTGCACAGTCTTTGGTGCCATGTGTGGTGGCACCGAGCCATCCTGTGTCCCAGCCTCGCAGCCTCAGTGAGACTGGCGACCACCCCGTCACCTCCACTCCAGGCTGCACACTGGCAGCAATGTGGCTCTCTCTGACTGTTCTCCAGCAGGCTCAGGTCACCGTGTCCTGGAGTGCTGCTCTCTGATGGCCTGGGACTGCAGACTAGCTCTGACCCAGGCAAGCTGGCGACTTCTCCACCATCTGGTCAAGCACAAACAAGTTTCTCTGATGAGGTCTGACACATAGGCCTCAGAGCCCCATCCATTCGTCCCTGGATGCTCTCCCTTGGTCCTCTTCACCTATTTACAGTTACTTCTCTATCACACTTTAATAATTGTTTATGATAAACTTGCCCTGTTCATATTATGGCATGGTTTTGCCTTCTGGTTCGACCCAGGCTATCACAAATGCTGGGTTCGGTGAGCATATAACATTTCTCTTCTAGCCCAACTCACACACAAGGTCCAGTCTGTTTCTGTCAAGTTCAATAGCACGAGGCATATTTCATGGAGAAGAGAACTGAAACTCGGGTCTTCTGATTCTAAATCACCATAAGGGATAGGAAGTTATATAGGATATGGCAAGTGAACGTCTCAGTGGGAAAAAAATTAAGTGCAACAATAACGTTATGTCTAAAAGATAATGCTTTCTCAACAAAGGTATTCAGGATGATGAGACAATTTATGCAACATTAAACACAAAATAGATCATCATGTTTCAAAGATCAAAAATACATTTATTGACACTGCCAGATTTAGCAGACCTAAAATTAAATGAATATTTGTTTCTTATCCATTTCCCTCTGTGTGTATTTTTTTTTATTGATATAATTCAGAAACCATAAAATTAACTGTTGTAAAGCATACAATTCAGTGGTCTTAGTATAGTCACGGAGTATCTACTATCAGCACTATGTCATTCCAGACCATTTTATCACCACAATAAGAAACCCTGTACTCGCTAACCATCATCCCGCTTTCCCCCGTTCTCAACTCCTGACACCACTACCTACATTCTGTTTTTATGGATTTACCTTTTCTGATGAAACTTAAATTTTGTGTAAATGGAATCAATCCTACAATATGATATGTGGCCTTTTGTGTCTGGCTTCTTTCAATTAGCCTGATCTTCAAGGTTCACCCATGGTGTAGCGTGTGATTTTTAATGTTTGATTTTTATAATCATTAAGACCATACAGATTCTTCTCTGTTACCATAAAACCTATGTTAATAATACTAGGACAGCCATCCAGTTTTTACTTGCAAAGAAAAAGAGAATAATTATGGGTTAGGGGGGAGTAAAAGTATTATGTGTTCATGAAATTCTAAATGCGAGCAAAAAAGAAAGTGAAAAATCCTGCCTTTTAAAGTTTCTCTCATGGTGGACCACTACTAATAACCAACACTCACATAACACTTCAGAATTTCAACACTTTTTTATATTGAATGCCAAAGGTAACACCTCTTGCAGGAATTATATGCTGTGCTTTAATTCTAGGAGACTGTAGGTACGAATAATATAAATAGCACTACTCTCTTTTTTTTCAGTTGTTATTATCACACATCTTAAATATAAGTTAATAAAACCTCTACTATTTCTGTAAAAATGCTTCTGTGGACAGAGATTGGCAAAAACCCTAACGTAGGAGTTTGCTTTTTGTTCCATTTTGTTTTTTCAGAGAAAACCTTGAAGTCGAGTTAATCACCAGCAGTCTCTAAAAAAAGGTAGGATGACCTAATGTTACCTAAAATTCTTCCATAATATAAGAAGGAAGATGAGATGTGATATATAAAGCTATCATCACAGTCACATCTCTATTTAAAGTCTTTGTTTTACAACCCTATCTTCTGAGATGCTAAAAGCTATTCCCAAGCGGTAATAAAATTCGAGCCTATGTTTAGCAATGATCACTGCAATGCTCCTCTGAGATATGAAGTAGGACTATTGTTACAGCTGGAGGAAAAGATGATGCTAAGTGAAGTGACTTGCCCAAGCAGACACGATGAATCAGAAGGAGGCCTCGGGAATAAGCCTGGACTTCCCTTTAAGACTTTCCTCTCTGATCCTACATGGCCTTTCTGAGCCTTTGAAAGCTTCCTCATTAACCCTGCAGTTAATTTTCGTGTTTTATAAGGCCTCTTCCACATATATAAATATAACCTCCTTTAATACAATTTTTCAGGCAATGTAAATTAAAGAAATCCACTCCTAATAAAGACCAGAGAGAATCTACCTCAGACCCAGATATTGGAAGCAGTAATGACTTCCATCTGACCCTGGTAACTGATACGAGGTGATCACATGGACCAGCTCATTACCCCGTTATTGAGGACTGATACATAAATATGTTGAGACTACTGGCTATAGTTTTTCAATAATGGGAGCAATATGTGGAATATAACATGGGCACCAAGATTCCTCAGTGAAGAGCAAGTCAGAGAAGATGAGTCTTAGTGCCAGTGTTAAAGATGCCTTTTATAAAAATTATATGCGTCATGCATCTACGGAGCAAACGGGATATTTAGAAAGGCGATTCCGACAGAGGGGCAGCTGAACTTCATGAGATGCTTCCCATCGCACAGTGCATGCTCCCAGATACTATCAACTCTGCCAGGTGAGTCTTCCATCAGCCGTTGTGTTCTTCTTCATCTCGAAAGACTAGCTGCATCTCCTAAGCTCAGTCCATAGCGTTTCTGTGATCCTTCCTGACTGAGACTTGACGTCTGGGTTTGACATATCAAAGACACGTTTCACCACCGCTCCTTAAGAATGCCCACCAGGCCCTCTCATGACTGTTAATTCTTTACCGCTTCCCGCCCTAGCACTGGGTTGCAAAGGCCTGATTTTCACTTTGAGCCAAGAGAAAAAGTCAAAATTTAGTTTACTTTCTAATACTGTCTGCAAAGATACTCTCGACCACAAAGAAAGCAACATTTTACATTACAGAAATAGAATAAGTAACACCTTAGTGTGAAGCAACTATATTTAGGAATCTTTTCTAAGAAATTCTAACAGCTCCATCCAGAAACTATAGGTAAGAATTTGTCCTACGTGGTATGACTGAAGTGACTCTTCCAAGAATAAAAAGAGATTCTGTCCTGAATATAAATTCTAGCTTCCGAGACATCAAGAAATAAAAAACAAAAGGATCAAGTCTTGAGATGCCCTATCACACTCGTATGTATAGAATATATGGAACAAGGTGTCCCACTGCGTCAGCCAGAAGAACAGAAACAATAAATTTTAGATAGATAGATAGATAGATAGATAGATAGATAGATAGATAGTTAATAGAGAGACAGACAGACAAACAAACAGATATAGATTGATGATACATAATAGATAGATGACAGATGATGATGGATAGAGGATAGATATAGATAGATGATAGATGATAAACTTATAGCTAAGTACAGGCATGTGCACGTATGAAAAGATGTCTGTCTATATCTATCATCTATCTCTTACTCAAATATATATATATATATATATATATATATATATATATATATATATATATATAGATAGATACACACACTAATTTTTTAGAAATGGGACATGAGGTCCCCAAAGCTGCCGGCCAGCAGTCAGTATAATTGTTGTGTCTCCGGTGGAAATATTCTAACTAAGGTCTCTGGACTGGAAAAGCATGAGGTTGTGAAGAGAAGAAGCAAAGTTTTGCTAGTACATCACCAGGGGTAACAGTGGGTGGGCATTTCCAGCTCCACTTCTCATTCCTGGGAGAAAGAGCACCATACACTGGACACCAGTCTAGAGCATGCACAGTTTCCTGCAGAACACAGACCAGCCTTGTGGGGCATTACTGCCTAGCCAGTGCTGTAACTGTGTCTTCAAAAGGCCATTCCACTGTTTTATTAAGCTGGCTGCTTCAAAATATTGGGACTCTTGATGATACCGGTGAATTCCTGAGCATGGGCCCATTGCCATAGTTCTCTTGCTGTGAAGAAATTCCTTGAGCAGAAGCAATGCTCTGTGGACTACCCATTGGTGGATAAGGTATTCTGTGAGTCCACGGACAGCAGTTTTAGCAGTTTTGGCAGGGAAAGCAAATCTGAAAGAGAAAGCAAGTGGTCCAGGAAACTAACACACCCATCATGTATATTCACTCGTCTTCCATCCTGGTGGGAAGAAGTGGGCTCACACAATGAGATCGCATCCGCTGTCCAGGGCAGATGGAGAATCATTACTATGTGAGAAGCAGCAGAGACTATGGAACCTTCAAATGAGCAGATGCCCTTTGATCTACACTAAGGACACAACTCTGTAACTTACACTGCTGAGAATAGTACATTACAGAAGAATTATTGTTTTGTATCTGGAAACTATATTCTATTACCTTAAAATTAATAGCAGCGTCAAACAGGAATTTCCCAATGCCAAAGAAAGAACAAACTCACAGAAATGTTTTAATAAAAATAAGGATTTTATGCCCAGGCCTATTTCTAATTTCAGTGCCTATTTGGACAAATTGCCTTTATTAAAATGTTTATGTGACATTTCAATCTTCATTTGGAAATAAGGATAATAGCTGTTTGGTGTATGTGTCCCCATTTTTGGTGAGGATTAAATAGCAAAAAATGTATATGCACTTAGCTCAGAGCATACAACAGTGAAACTGCTTAAGAAACTATAACTAAAAAGATATAGATATCCGATTTCATAAAAATTCTGTAAGACAGTTTATAATCAGTCCCTTCTATTGATGGGGAGACTGAGGCTAAAAGAGATCATATGCTTTGCAGAAAGTCATAAAAACTGACCTCAGAGAGATGCACCATACTCACATCCAGGTTTTTCTCTTTACAAATAACGTTTATCATGGATTGTGTGTGTGTGTGTGTGTGTGTGTGTGTGTGTGTGTGTGTGTATGAGACTTCGCAATGAATACTAGCTCATAGCAGAAAAATTTAAAAACACACAAAGAAGAAAGCTATTACCTATTACTCTTGTATTTCTTCTATATAAATTACATATCAATATAGATAGCACTATTAATAATAACAATAATAATTATTGAGTCTTTTTATGAAACAGGTTTTTTCCTAAGTATTTCACATAGATTAAACCACTTGGCCTCGACAAACACTGCAGAGGTTAAATACTATTCTTATCTCTGTTTGCCATGGAGGAACCTGATGCCTCAAGCCATTAACTAGCTTTCCCAAGGTCACCAGCCTCAGTGGCCATGGTGACTGATGCCTTGGCCAGCTGCCAGCAGAAGCAGCGCCCTTAATCGCTAGGCTGGCAACCTGAGTACAGACCTGTGTTCTTACATTGGAATCGTGCCACACACTCCTTTATAATGTGACTTTTTACTAAGACATGTAACGTTAATATCTCCCCATGTCCTTAAATCTGCTTCTACATGATGGTGTGTATTGGCAACATAGTATCGCCATTTAAAAAGTGCACCATTATTTATTC
Organism: Macroglossus sobrinus; assembly: GCA_004027375.1. Taxonomy (NCBI): domain Eukaryota; kingdom Metazoa; phylum Chordata; class Mammalia; order Chiroptera; family Pteropodidae; genus Macroglossus; species Macroglossus sobrinus. Next base: position 207,418 of record PVKZ01001469.1, on the reverse strand, counting down.
AGCCACTTCTCTATTGTTGAGTGCTTATGTTGTTGCCATGTTGTAATGTTCAGAAGATACTTTTGTGCATGCACGTTGTACATGGGACAATGTTTTCATGGGATGAATTCTTAGCATAGAGCTGCTGGATCATCTTGAAGGGCTTCTGTTACATCGCTGGGTTTCATGTGAACGAGATGCTGCACATCACATCGTCCCTTCTTCACCAAAGGTCCATGAAGAGGAATGCTCTGAACCCAGGTCTTTTGATTCTTACTGAGGCCCAGCAGACTCTGTGATAAATTCCGCTTAATCCTGCCAGAGAACAGGCCTGAGTTCAATCCTCCATGTTTCTGCTTCTATATGGTGCCCTTTTTAATTTTTTTTATTCAAATGTTATCCCCTATTTGATGCACCTATGTAATTACATCTAGAATTCTAGAGTAATGAAATTTTCTCTCTATTGTGAGATTCAGGTGGGCCCTCTGTTAGCATCTGATGCCTAAGGAAAATTTTAATTCTTAAGCTCAATTTTCTATGCATGGGTTTCAATTGAACAGGGCAAAACACAAACTTTTGAATAGTCAGTTATAATGGATAACTCTACTACATATTAAGCAATCTGGATTTATTATTAATCTCGAGAATATTTTCTTTCCTTCCTGCCATAAGCCTCTCTCCAGAAGGAGTGAAGGCACAGCTAAGTCCCCTGGACATCTGCCATACAATTCAACGCAAGGTTTCTCTCGAAGCTCTCTACCTCTCAGTGGTTAGGGACTTATAGTCAAGAACTCTCATTGAATACTGTGCAATAAGTAGAGCTCTATTTGATAATTTTGCTTTATGAAAAATATCATCACGATTAATGCCTGTGTAAATCAAGAATTCCCTCAAATTTTTTTAAATTTAAAGTTGAGAAATAAGGCATCTGTTGACTAGGGTAGGCCATAGTAAGTGTACAAATTGGGAAAAATTAGGTTTTTGCTTGGATCCTATGTAAATATGTGTGCGCACAGATCTACCTGTTTGTTCCTGGGAAAATTTTATATCTTTTTGTGCCTCTCAGTGCAGAAAGTAATACAAAGATGATCTGGAGTAATGTTTCACAAACTGTAGACGATCATTTTTAAGAGAATAAATGGGAAAATACCAAGTAAAAGAAAGATTCATTTAGGTGTTTTGTTGTTGTTGTTTTCCCCATTCACGTAAAGGGAGCTGGATTCAGGCACATCCTAATCTAGGAGAGTACTGGACTAGAATTTGGCAAGGCATTCTGGAGAAGTCTTTTTCTTGCTCTTGACTTTGCACATTCAAAGTATTTCAGGCCCTTGGGGGCGAGTCTCAGACACGGCACCACCTAGATGCCAAAAGATATTTATTTTTATGCCCAGTGGTCAAGAACTTCACGTGGCGAGAATTGGGAGCCTGTTTCCTCCAGCGCAGTGCTCCCCTCTGGCCGGACGCTGAGGAGTTAAAGAAGGCTGGGGGTGCGGGAACAGCTGGAGATAATTACTCACAATCAAAGGCCTTGCAGAAAAGTAGCAGAAAGGCAGGGTGAGGTGTTCTGCCTGGCTGGATTATAGGAGTCATCTGGGCAGAGGCAACTGGGCTTAAATACTAGTAAGGGAATTTTGCACTGTTTGATCTTATTTTAAGACCTCAGAAAGAAATTGGGATTGGTCTGAACCAGGTTTAAAAAGCCCAAAGGTAGACATTCCTGCCATAAACAGCTTGAACTCTCTTGTCCTATAAATGGGGATACAGGAAAGATGTTAGGGCCAAGGGGGCTTTATATATTAAACACAAGATCAAGTTTTACTTCGAGAATTCTGAAGATAATTTCGTACTTCTGTTTTCCAACATGAGCAATTAGCCTAAAATCTGGAACATCTGACTTCTTTCTTTGTGTTCTTCTTCTAAAGATCTCTATATAAAACATCCCGACTCCCAACTTTTTTCATCAGTTCGCTTTTTCTGCAGTCCTAAATTATATTTCAGCAAGTGCCATTTTCCCTCATAGGACCAAGATTCATGAGACAAATAAATATTTCTTCAGTGAGAGAGTATATTGCAGCCAGCACTATTTTAAGGAGATAACAGATCTCTGAAGTCTTTAAATTGGATTTTCTTCTCAGATACAAATTTTTTTTCATTTAATAACGTGTATAAAATGGATTCACTGCATTATATTCAGTATCTAAACCTTGACTCTTGGAGAAACCTTTCCTTGATGAACTCCAATCCAAATCTATGGTAGATCTTCTTTTGATTTATCTATATTGTTAAGAAATAAGCTCTAAACTTTACAATATTGGGCACTTTATCAGGGAACCACAGAATTAAGCATGCCAGGCAAGTTGAAAGAAAGCACGCTTACTTCAAAGCTCATGGCGTTAGACATTATGAGATGAAATGGAAAAACATCTCATGCACAAATGCGTGGGGCTGGGCTTCCACAGGCTGCGTGAATGACAGCCTTTTCATTCGCGATATGGGATTTGTGGGGGGCGAAGCTCCACGGTGGAAGTCAGAGGCGGTCATACACAAAAGCACTGTCAGAACCTAAGATGTGTCTTCCTTCATTGGAAACTGTCGGTGGTTCCCCATAGCTTGCAGAAGGAATTCTGAACGCCTTAGAATGCACAGTGGTTCATTATGGCACGTTTCAAATCTGCCCTTGCTGACTCTTCTCTTTCCAGCTTTGCCTCTTGTGCCTGTGAGCCATCTCGCCCTCAGAAATGCCATTTACATTCTTACCCTTGAACTTCTTTAAAAATTAAGTTTATTGGGGTAACATTGGTTAATACAATTATACAACTATATAATTTTCGGGTGAACATTATTATTTGACATCTATATATTCTATTGTGTTTTTACCACCCAAAGTCCAGTTTTCTTCAGCTACCATATATTTGATCCTCTCTACCTACTTTATCCCCCCTAAACACTATATTTGACCCCCTTTTACCCTGCCTACTTCCTCCCTCCTCCCACACCCCACTAGTAACCACTAGGCTATAGTCCATGTCCATGAGTCTCTGTTTGTTCAGTTCATTTGTTGCTTTTAGGTTTATATCCTGCATATAAATGATATTTTGTGATTTTCATCTTTTTCTGTCTGGCTTATTTTGCTTAGCACGATTATCTCCAAGTCTATTCATGTTGTCACAAATGGCAGTATTTCATCTTCTTACAGCTGAGTAATATCCCATTGTATAGAGGTACCACAGCTTCTTTAGCCAATCATCTATTGTAGGACACTTTGGTTGCTTCCATGTCCTGGCCACTGTGAATAATGATGCTATGAACACTGGTGTGCAAATATCTTTTTTGGATATAAGTTTTCAAGTCTTTGGGGTAAATACCCAGTAGTGGGATGGCTGGATTATATTGTAGATCAATTCTTAGTTTTTTGAGGAACCTCCATACTGTTTTCCATAATGGCTGTTCCAATTTGCAGTCCCACCAGCAATGTATAACCCTTGACCTTTTGAACCTGTTATATCTTCAAATTCAAATAATTTCCCTAATGGTCCACTCATCCTCAGAAGTCTTTCCTTCCCCAGTCCTCACCCTTAACCAATGAACAAGGGGCTTTACTTTTCCTATTGCCTTTTACCAAACAAAAATCCATGCCTTACCTTCACTTGCCCTGAAGAATGGCTTGATCCTCTATTGGTGTATCCACAGTAGTGTGTACATTTCTCTATTTTTCAGGCATTCATTCATTCATACATTTATTTTTAAAAAGTGTGTAGTAAATATTTTCTGCATAATAGTAGACAGTCACTGCTTGACATTCTGGGAATTAAGCAACGAACCAGACAGATGATCTCAGGGTCAGTGACCTGGGCACCACCTTCAACTTCTTCACATAATGTTATGAACAGCCGTTCACCTTCACATAATGTTATGAACAGCCCTGTGAAGTGGATGCTCATTCTGCCCAGAGAAGGCAAGAAACCTGCCAGAGGTCACACAGTTGTCAGACTCCCAAGAGCAAAGCGCACAAATGAATGAATGAAGGAAGGAAGGAATGCATTGTTACAAAAAAAGACCAATCCTTTGCCCAGTTCTCCAGGGAAGGTGGATGCGTAGCTGTTGGCCAAAGAAAGAATGGTAGGAGGAGTGCAAGTCTCCATTCCCAACATGGAGGGTGGTATAGCTGGCTTCCTGTGTGTGAAGCGTTTGAAGCTTCCACTGTAACGTGTCTCTTACCTGTTTCATCACTAAAGCTGGATCTCTTTGGACTAGTTAAAAACAATTGGTTAATTAATTTACTCATTTTTATCCACTTTTTAAAAATTATGTCAGACTGCCTTAGAAAAGAGAATAAATCCAACCAACTAAAATAAATAAGCCCCTTTCTTCTCACCCTGGGATGTTCTTTTAGAATCTCCTACAGGAGAGGCTGCTCTATTTCCCATTAGCGGTCATACTGTAAGTGTCTGTCCTTTTGGCTTTTGTTTGAGGACCCTAAGCGACACCACCCCCAGGTCTCTTTACAAATCAGCCTCACGATGTTTCGAGAGTCACTACCTTGACCTTGGAAATCCCTTTCAGCCCCCCGCCCCCAACACGCGTTTCTTACACACAGTATCATTTTCATATCGGATCATAACGAATCCACTCCCTAAAGTTAGCAAAACGCTTTTCGACCTTTTCTCTTTCATGCTGTTACAGACATATAGAAACTGTTTATTTCTATGGATAAGATTTGAAAATGTAAATAGTGAGGAAGAGGAAATGGCCGTCAAGCAGGCAGGCCGACAGTTGTTATGACTGAGCATCAAAGTTGCGTCTGTGCTTACTGATAAGTTTCTTGATTCTCACCATAAAAAGGGAGCTTTTTACTCTACATCATTACTCTTGGAGTCACTATTCTTTTTTAGGTAAAACTATTAACAATCACGTGAAGAATTAATTTCTGCTATTTTGCTTGTAAAAATGGCCACAGAAACGTTCTGGTTACTTCTTTGATTTAGGTCATTGATTATTGATACATCTGTTGATATTGTCATTTTTGCCTTTAACTCCTCTACATAATTTAATGAATATAATAGTCTTCAAAAATTTTTATGAAAAATAATTTTCATGGGAGATGGTGGGTAACTTCCTTCACCCTTGGCTTTGCCCTCCTCTGTGGTGAACCATTGCTAATGTGACATTCCAGGCCTCGCTCCACTCCCTCATTTGCCCCTTCTGAAGAATGAAGGAACTCTCTGTGGCTGGTGGATCTGGAACAACCAGGCATTCCTAGCTTTGCCCTCCCTTTCATCCTTCTCTTTAGGATGTGCCTGTCTGAAGATAGTAAGTGCTTTGGTCTTTGTGAGTGTGAATAGCTTCTCACAGAGTTTGAAGTCTCCAATCTGCCCAACCAGACACAGTGATTCTGTATTCTGAAGTTGGACAGACAAAGACGTGTCATATTTGGGCCCACCCAAACCTCAGCATTAGTTTGGAACAACTAAAAGATTACTCCTTGTGAGGCAGGAAAGTTTCTTAAAATTTAGTCTAAGGAAGAGTGCTGGACAAAATGTGAATACTTGTAAGTATAGATTCCAGCTCTAAAACCCCATGGCATTCGGTTTCTCAAATTATAAAATCTGTTTCTACTTTTCCATCTGTAAACTCAGTATTAGAATACTTGCCACCACCTTATCTAATAAAAAAAAGGTGAAAGTAAACAGTGCAACTGTATGAGAGCCTTTTAGGTGTTAGTTACATAACTAACTTCAAGATGACATTACTATTATGTTCCAGAGCCAAAGTAAAGAGACTACTTGGTTTGAACATGAAATCTGCTCTAAGTACATTTTCATCCTGCAAATAAAAGAGTTTTACATCTGATTTTGTTTTCCCCTAATCTTTCTCCTAATGATTAAAGCAAAGGTTTGCATGTGGCAGAGTAGGGTCATGATTTGTGATACGTTCCCAGTTGAACATTCTTCTCCTCTCCGCGCCCCCCCCCCCACTCCCGTCAAGGGAAATAAATTGTCAGACTTTGAGAAAGTGGGGTTCTAATAAAATTCTTTCTATATTTCATCTGTTGCTGCTTCTGGTAAAACACTGCACACACACGCGCGCGTGCGTGCACACTCACAGACACACACACATATTTAGCAAAGGCTAGGATTTCTGGAGATTACTTTCAGAATTCTTGCCTCACCCAAAGCACATATTTAAAAATTCTTCTGGGAAGGTTATCAGAGGCAGTAAAGGATGTGGAGACATCACTATGTAGAAGTAATGGGGCATAAAACTAAATATTTATTCTACCTACTGAGCTCCAGCTACACCAGCTATAACTAGAGTTTAGGAAAGAACTCCTGTGTACCTGCCTCTAATGGCAAATGTACCTTCCAGATTTATCAAATATGCCTGGTTTGAAGATTAGGTCCCAGTAGGAGATTCCTTAAACAGAAGAACACTTTGAAAAAGGTTCGTTTGATCCTCACCTCATCTTACTTAAGTGTGGTTAGAAAGTATGGTAATATATTTTAACTAGAGGCTTCATTCATTTTAATGAGATAAAATGCCTAGGGTGGAATTATAATGCTGGAAAGATATTTATTTACAGCCCTTCTGTCTTTGTCTTTGAAGAAAAAAACCTTACAGTTCCTACAAAGAAGTTATTTGTTGCCATGTCACTGCCATAGAAGGTATTAATTCTTTCGGTTTTATTTCTAGGTAACCCAGGTAAGACCTGTCGCTTCACTTCTGTAGATTATTACTTTCTCTGCTTAAGAATTGGCAATACACGGTATCTTTAAAAAATTTAAACTTCTAAACTCATCTACTTATTATTCAGTACAATAATATAATAACAAGAAACTGGTTAAAATTACAAAGTAGAAAATTATTTGGCCATTAAAATCACATTGTATGAATATATTTAAAATATGAAAAAAATCAAGTTGTCTAGAATGTGAAAACCTGTTTGTGCAAATCTGCATGGCTTTCTTGCTTAATGAACATATAGACATGTTACACATGTATAAAAAATTAGAAAGATAGACACAAAATGATAAAAATGTATTTCCCAGTAGAGTATATGAAAGTATATGATTTTTTCTTTTAAATGCTTTGCTATTCTACTTTTGCTATTTAAAATCTGTTGAATATAGATATTACTTTTGCAGTCAAAAAATGTCATTTTTGAAAGTCCAAACTAAAAAAAAAAGGTTTTTTTGGGGGAGTTAGGAAGGCAACTTTTCATCCCAGCTCTTAGGAACTATATGTGTTTTGTTTCATTATGTTTGCTTTAGCCACACAGCAACGCAAAGTCACATTCTTAGAACCCCAGAATATTGTTTTAAGTATCAAATTTTTATTTAAGTGTGTACTACACATTTTATTTTTACCAACCATTTACTTAAGGTATTTTACAATAAAAAAATAATAAAATAGTAAAATAAAAACAATTGAAAAAGAGGACACAAGTCTGCCAATCATAAAAGCCAAAATAATTGCTGTGTTTCTGCCTCAAATCTGTCTCTAAGGCTTTCTTCTCTTTGTTTATGAGAAAAAACATGTCCTTAGGAGAAATATATTTTTCCTGGCCCTGTCTATTAGAGGAGATATCTAAGTCAGGAATTTAACACTGGGTTCGATAATTACTGTATAATTCAAAGTTATCAATAATATGTGACATTTACTATTGCATTTACCAAAAATGTTATTTTATTTTAAAAAAACCATAATATTAAAATGAATCCTAATGAAAGCAAGATTTTTGGTGGCTAACCTGATGAGATGTCAAATATAGTTTTCTAGTTTTCTAACTGGATCCAAGGATGGAATTCAGAATGGATGAAAAGTACGTCACTTGTAAAAGTTTCTCAAATATCTGTTCTTTAAGTTCAGCTTCTGATTGTAGTTTTATGGCCAGAAGGCTAACCTGTATTTATTTATTTACTTTTTTGACTAAGGTCAGATTGATAAGCATTAGAAACAATAAAAAAAATGGCAGAGTTATAAGACGAAACATTCTCAACTTCTTCATTGGCAAAGGAGAAAAGTGAAGTACAGAATTGTAAAGCATGACAAGAAATAATCCCTCACCCATCTATTCATCCATTCCTCATTTAACAAATATATCAGTTAAGATGCTTTCAACTACAGAAAACATAATGCACACACGAAATGGCTTAAAAGGTAGAGTTTATTGTTTCATAAGGCCTAGATCAAGAAAGGCCTTGTAGCAGATGTTCAGGCTATTGGATTTTACCCTATAAAAGAGACAGAGCCATTGAAAAAAAATGAGTAGATTTGAACTCTGGGGATTGTAGTGCCTGAATTGGAGAGCGACGAGACTGAAAGCAGGAATAGCAGTATCAGATTAGTTAGGCGTCTGTAGAGACACTCACCAAAATCTGGGCCATGTAATAGAAATAAAAAGGGGAAAAGCAGATTTAAAATAAGTTAGAGGCAAAATTGGCAAGAACATAAAAACTGATTAAATATGGGACAATTAATTAGGAAGAAGGAGGGATGCTATAAAGAAAAGGAATAACTCCCAGATTTCTACTTTGAATAACTGGTCCTAAAAATGTAGACAGAGATGATTGGGAAAAGATTCTTCTTGAAGAGGAAGATGAAGAAATTTCTTCTGGATTTTTTGAGGCAGAGTTGCCAGTAGGAAATTCAGATGGAGACAAACCGGCAGCCTGGATAAAGGTCTAAAGCCAAGTCCAAGTGTGAGATGGAGATTTGGGAATCCAAAAAGCTTGGATACAAGATAAAATTATGAGAGTAGATGATTCACAGACTATAGAGATAAGGTGAACAATGGGCTCAGAACACACCCATGGGGAACACCCATCTGTGAAAAGCAGGAAGAAGGAAGGGACCCAAGAAGATGGAAGGTACTGGTCAGTGTGTAAGGAGAAGAAGGAGCTAAGGAAAAGCAGAGCTGCAAGGAAGGAGTGATCAAACCTCTAAAGAAATCCATCCAGGTGAGGACTGAAATATTTTATTAAATCAGGTGATCAGATGTTCCCGATGATAGTCTTAGCAGTAAAAAAAGTTGGTAAGGAGAGAATGCCATAGGCTAGAATTGCCACAAACTGAGTAAAGTAGAGACAGGGCAGCCTTAAGAAGTTTAGAGACTTGCTCAGTAGCATAGGGCCAGACTTGAGTTCAAGGTGAGCAGAACGGACATCTGAGGCTGGGTCCTGCAGCCGCTCACTGACAAGGCAGGAATCAGAGCCCTCTGTCCTGAGACCACGTCTCAGGCTTTCAGATACCCACATTCTCCAAAGCACCTCGAAAATAAGTGTAATCTTTTACCACAATTTCTAATTTTCTGACAGTCTAGCTGAGTTGCCGAGTGGAATTATCCAAGCACTTATTAAACACACTCAAAAGGTTCAGAGTTAGAATGTTTAGGTGATTTATTTTAATGGGAGTTGAGCAGAGCATGGCAAACTGACAGTATGATACTTTACAAAATCCAGTGCATTTAGACTTTTAGAAAGAACTTAATGGGACTACCCAGGCTTAGTAGGTAAAACTGAATGGATGCACCCCCATACACCATAATTCTGCCAGGTAACCTTATTCAAATAATCAAGGTGTGTTGCTCATCTTTAAGTGTTTGGTTAAAGAAACAGAACAGTTAGAAGTGCAAAGTTTCTGATGCTTCTTGGGGGCCACAGTCCCACATAACGTTCCTATATAAAGGAAAGAGTGGTTCGCACAGCATGTTCTGGGGACATGGAAAAGCTGTTAGAGCTCCAGCTTCATGGGGAGTAGAAGGAGATAAAGCTGGCCGTGAAGGCCGGAACCAGATACTGAAGGGCTTTATATATCATGCTAAGGAGTCTGGACTTCATCTGTGGGTTAGCAGAGAGCTATTAAAGACTTTTAAGTAAGGAATTATCATGATCAGATTTCTATTTTCTGGCAGCTATGGTGCAGAGAACTGAAGGCGGACAAAGACTGCAGGCGAAGAGACCATTTAGTAAGCCCTGCTCATTCTCTGCCCTGCCCTAGGCCTCAAGTGTCCCACAGATCCTTTCGTGCTATGACCTTCCCTTCCAGGGGCTGCCTCACTGGCCTGGATTTTCATCCCTTAACATACCAATCGTGTATGCGTATTGTACTCATGGTCACACCCACATATGTACACACACACACGCACACGCACAAGCATGGTTTTCAGTCTGATCCTTCTTAGGCAGGATGGAGACATCCCGTGGTACCCAGGTCACTGAGACTCGCATCACGGAACAACAGGATATACTGCATAAATAAAGGGTTGCTTGTCTGTTGGAGCCACGTGAATGTAGAAAATGACAGTCAAGCTGCTTCAATGAATTTAATGTAAAATGCTTCTCTGGTTTAGATACTTAGTACGCATTTCTCACAAAACATCAAAAAGTATGCGGAATTCTAAAAGGCAGTGGGAGAAAGGAATTAAAGAAGAGGGAGTTAAAAATGTATGCAGACACGTGAAGAGCCTCACACTCTGATTGCCACTAATTAGTCGCGGAAGAGACAACTACAGAGAACGGAAACTCACTTCCCCCAGAAAAAAAGAAAAGAGTACATGTTAAATGCAATTAAATGTTTGCACATGGTGATTCAAAAGCAAGCAGATTTCAGGGGAGGAGTAATAGAAATTGTCCTTGGATCCAGTTCTAATGTGCAGGTGTTTCTAGATTAATAACTATGGAGAAACAACATATTATGGGCAGATCTTGTTCACAGCTGTCTGTCTTGGAAGGGGAGAATCACGTAGCCTACGTGGGTTGCTAAAAGATACTGTATTTAAAGGCAACATTAATTCTTATGCGGTCTGTAATATTGGAAGTATTGTCTTTTGAACATTTTTTTATCTCTTGGAAAACAAAGTAGTATCTGTGACTTTTGGTCCTTCGCATATTAAAATATAGGAAAGAAATGGATATGGTCTAAAAATAAATAGCGAGGTGTTCATATGTTATCCAGTCACTCAGATATTCTTGAATATTACAAACTTGAATGTGACTAATAACCATAGTGATCGACTCTTATTTCAGAGGGAAGCTATCACATATGCTTGTATCACCCTGGATATCTGTGAGAATAATGAGGTCACCTGAACCAGTGGGTGTCCATAGCTTCCCATGCACTCCTGGGAGAGAAGTCACAGCAAGCAAGCTGGCCAAACTGGGTAAGCATGAAATCACAAAAGAGAAGTTACCAGCGGGCATCAGAGTGAGCAGGCCAATGGAGGCAAGTGAACTTTGTTGTATGGAACCCTAGGATTTAAAGGTGCCTCTTTCTTTCAGACGCAGAAAGCTGGATGAGCTGCGGTTCATGGTGTAGGAGGCTGATAACTCTCCCATCCACACGAGGCAGAGCACTAATCCTAAGGCGGGCCGCTTCCAAATACTGTATAAACTGAGCATTGCTTCCAGCCTCTGACCTCGGAGCTGAGAGATGATGGGGATAAGCTGCTAGATTTCCCAGTCTTTAAGCCTGAGACATTTCTTCCTTCCTTCCTTTCCTTGTACTGCTGGGACACTCAGTCTTCCAAGTGTCTGTACTAATTAAATGCAGGTCTAGTATGCCAAAAATGTTTTGAATGTAAAAGATTAACGAGAGAGAGGACATTTGTGAAAGAAGGAAACTGAGATGGTGGAGGCCCCTCCCAGCCAGCGTGGTTTGAAGGCAGAGGTGATCTCGAGGTCTCAGGAGCGCAGGCGGTGCAATTTTTTTTAAAGAGACACTTGGCTCCAGCGGGAAAGAATGAACGAAATATTTTAGGAACTGAGGCAGCCACCACCCAGGAGGGCTCGCCGTGACCGTGGGTGACAGATGCGCTGTAAGTGGACTGTCTGAGTAAATGGGGGCAAGGTTAAGCCCTTCTACATTTGCCTCCTCTGGCCATGCAGGCTCTTGTTTTATTTGAGAGCTCGCGTCAGGGGAACCCACTGACCGTTTTGACCTTTCTTTCCAGATTTGGCACTTAGAGGAATAAATCAGGATTAGAGCTGCCATTAAGCTTCAGATGTGGTGTCTTTAAGACAAAAGTAAGACCATTACTGGCAACTTTAGCTCTTGGGACAATAATGCATCACTAATTCAGAACGGTAAGAATTAATCAGTAGGAGAGATCTGATGTATCTGTGGGCTGCACCAACCTCCCCAAATATTTTGATTATAACTTATTTAATCAACTGGGCGGTGGGAGGTGAGAAAAGAGACAAAGATTTGTTTTCTGGTGACTTGCCAGCACTTCGATGTTGGCTAACCTTGTGAGAAGCAGAAAGAAGTCTTTTTTTTTTTTTTAACAAAAACATTTAGCAGTGCTTAGACTGATGAACGTATTTGGAGACACTGCAATGATGTAAAAATGGCAACAATCTTATTTTTATAGCATCAGAAGAAAGGAGGACAACTACCAGCTGCCAAACTCATGGGTCACATTGATCCCTAATAAATCCTGGGTGAGCCTGCCCAATATTAGTCATAGGAGTTAAGCCTGTGAATCTGTTAGGACTTAAGATACATTACTTTTAGTTGGGAGGGTAAAAGAAAATCTTCTAGCAGATGGTAAAAAAAAAGGGTCATTTAGTATACTTTCTTAATGTTTTGAAAAGCTGTACTGAGGCAACGTTTGGTTTTTTGGATGAATATCTTGTTTTCTCAAGAGAAAACAGCAAGTTCTCATCAAGGAAAGATGGGGGTAGTGTACCCCAGAGAAGACAAAATTTGTAAAGTCTTTCAGGTTTTCAAGAAAAGATTTTAATACACACACATGATATCATTTTCACATGCACTGAAGTCACGCTGACTCAAAGCCCGCAAAGGTGTCATACTTCCAATGAAAACACCTTCTTTTTCTAATACATCTTAAGCCGTTGCTTCTTCCAACTCCAGTAGCAGTAGATACTGTTAATATCCCTATTTTACAGATGAGCAAACCGCCCATTTACTATGATCCAATAACTTAATACGGCCAACGAGACCCCACAGCCGGTCCATGGTGAAACTGGGATTTTACATGAGGCCTATCAGGCTCCAGAGCCCAAGGGCCCGAAAGTGAGGCAAAGCCTTGGGGAATTTTGCCCTTTTGGAAGCAGAACACTTAGTGACCAGAGGTCTGAAGGTCGACATGGAACAGATCTTGTTCCTCCACTTACCAGCCGTGTGCTTCAATCAGGCTCTGAGCCTCATTGCCATTGTTTCAAAGAAATTTTGTCAGAATTAAATTATACAACAGAGAAGCAATGACCAATACTCTGTAAGTGCTTCGTGAAGAGAATTGTTTTTTGAATAATGATTATTGGAGTTTTACTTATTCTGTGACCAATGATGTCCAAACTTGGGCCTTACTCTGGACCAACAGGTCACCCGTCATTTTCAGGAAGAGATCTTAGCATATGGACTCTCGTCCATTTTTTGGGGGGATATTTACACTAGTTTGTGACATAATGCTTTTGTGTTTTTGGTTCCTGTTCTCTACTCCAAGCTAACCAGTTACTGAAGTAAATTTTAAAGGCCCTCAAGGACCATGTTGTCCAGCTGAAGAGAGATGATGATCTGTAATTATAAAGCAACATTTTTCATGTAACTATATGCAAATGACCATGTTTTGAATATTCCATGAACCCGACAGGTGACTAAAAGACTAGCTTCAGGATTGTCAACAGCTCCCTAAGGAGACTCACATCTGAGTTTCATGTAACGTTTGCTCTTTTGGAGGCAAAGTGTATCGCTATAAATGTCTACAGAAAGTCAAAATGGTATTTTCTTTGATATAACATTTCGGTCTAGAACTTGTTCTCAAAGTCTGTTCTTTCCTAAGATATGAACATATTATGCTCTTTCTGGCATTTTTTCAACTATAGTTTATGATTTATTGCTAGGTCAGAAAATTTATTTAGGGGCATGACCATCCTTTTAAAAATATAAAATAGAATAGAAAATACCAGAGATTGTAAACTTAATAGAAATATGAGTTTATGAAGATTTTTTTTCCACACACATACAAGGTCACAATGAAAAATATATTTTTTACTATGTCTTATAGTCAAAAAGTTTGAGGAACAACGCGTCTAGTCGGCACCCAGAAAACTGAACAGATAGTCTCGGTAAAATTATAAAAAGCTTGATGCTTGCAGTGCATTTCCCCATTGGAGAGGGTTTTCGTTTTGTGGTAATTACCTTCCCTGCTAAGTCCAAAATTAATCACGGAGAACAAAACATCGTCCGGGTTACTGACAGAACTGTACTGAAGACCTGACTTGGATGGTTGGTCACACTGGGCTCTTCCTAAGACTTCACCCTGAAAGTGGTAGGGGTGTATGCCACCCCGTCGCAGGCAAAGATGCTCCAATAAGCCTACCTCGCGACAACTCTCTGAACCAGAGGATCCAAGAAAGCAAGAACTCAGAAACGTTTCTTCTCCCAGACTCACCACATGTTACTTCTCACTGAAAAGGAGAGAAAAGTCTAGGTCGGCGGTCCAGGCCAGGCAGGGTGGTGAGGAATGGCCATCTAGGGTATTATTCTGGTGGCAAACCCCTCATGGAAGCGTGAAGTCGCAGGAGCATAAAGGTGTTGAGATCCCCCCTACACACGCCCTTATCTCGTGGAGTGGCACTTGAGATGTCACTGCCTTCCCCAGTTTACCTGCCCTGGCTTGACCGTGACCCAGGCAGCTGGGGTCCGGCAAAGCCACTGGGGGAGTAAACAGCAGCTTATCGGTAGCCCGATGCCCACCTTAAAAAACTGCTACATGACATATGAACTACGTTTTCTCTGTCTATCCTTTTGGAACCACCACAGGCAATTAAACTTTTGTACACAGAAGACTCCGAATTGGGTTAGCATCTTAATTAAATGAACTCGAAGGCCTTGCCTACAAAGAGTCACTCCTTGAACCGTCTCCTGTCTCTGAAGAAGCCCAGTCGATTCGCTCACCAGAGGCTGAGTGACCAGAGCAAACAGTGAATTAGATAGTGGCTTCTTTCTAGTTTCATAATTCACTTAAACTCGGCCCTTTCTTCTTCTAGCACCTGAAAAGCTCACTCTGTTTGCTGGGTTTTCCACTTTTCTTTTCAGAGGTTTATTTTTCTAACATACTCCTCTGGATTTAGCCTTGCTTCACACCCCCCAGCACGCCTGTTTTATAAGAAGTATGAATTCAGTGAACTTCGAGTCTGCCACAAGTGTACACTTTTCAAACCAATGTGTCTGCTTCCTCCCACTCACCTTCACACAGGCTAATCCCACTGGGGAATTACTCTCTCATCAGATGACCATCTAACCCAGCACTGAACTAAGACACAGTAAATCACAGTCCTTGAGAACCCAGATTCCAGCTGGAATCTTGAATTTGAGATCTTTACTCACTAGTTATATATCCTTGAGCAAAGTATTTAAACTATTGTGTTTCACTTTCCTCAGATGTAAAATAGGATTATTCACACCCCCTTGTGTGATTATTTGTAAATATTAAATAAGCTCATTTGTAAAGTTCTGAGATTAGTACATGAGACAGCATAGGTATTATGTGTTTTCCTCCCCGTGCTTTCTCTTATTTGTACATTTCCCAGGCATTTTACCTTGGGAGAGCGAGATTACCACCTGTAATCACTGGTGAGCCTTCACACACACCTACTGGGCTGTAACCATGGTACTCTAGCCTTCTGATATATATGCAACTTTTGTGACACAGTTAATTGACAGCTGCGTCAGGCCTTAAGGAGGTGACTGTTTGCAGCTCTAAGGGTGTGCTTCTGCCTGGTTTTCTGGGAGAATCAATCTGATGAGCTTCTGGAGGTCTAGTGATCATGGTCTGACAGCTGCTATACCAACTCATTCCTCCTCATCACCTGAACAAACCTGGTATTTGAGAACCGAGTATTCCTGGTACAGAAACTGGCCTTCTTAGCTTTAGCGTTTGAATAAATTTCTGTAGGTTGCTTCTTGACCTCGAGTAGACCTGGCCTATCCCTGATTTGATGAGGCTCTTCTCCTGGGAGCTGTCCACTGATGCAAGCTCTACCCGAGCCTGAATCCAGTCAGAAGACAGCAGGCCTGGCAGAGCTCTCTAGAGACAAAGCAAATGATCCAGAGTGTGAGACTTTCACATTCATCCCGTTGACACTAGATGCAGACCAGGAAAAAGACTCAGAATCTGCTTCTGGAATTTAAAAAAGCCTTGATAAAAAACAAACAAAACAAAACAAAGCAAAACAAAATGATGAAGCTGAAATCATTCCATACAACCAGTGTCTAAAGAGCCTGTCCAGTGATATCTAACAAAAGGACTCATTCTTTTTTCCCCCCATAATTTTCTAATCCTTCTCTGGGCCTCACCTGCAATACCAGAACAAGATGCCCATTCATGGCACACACATGATGCCTGGACAGTCAACTCGGTGGGGTTCTGTCCCAGCTAACGATGAGCTGCCCACTGGAAAAACAGCCACATGCATGCTGTCTCAAAACATCAGGACAGTCCCAGGAGACCCAGATCGACAAAGCACTAAATGTATATCTTCTAGCTGTGTCATCAGAAGTAAGGATCGCCACGTATTATTTAGTTCCTAAATATCAGTTTTTGTGTCCATGTTTCAAGGTTAATAGACTGTGTGTCACTTTTTTCTTCTCTTGAAACATGCAATAAATCACGCTCTGTAGCCATAAGAAGATGAAAATCAAAATATCCACTTTCTTTCTGATGAAAGCTGAGCTGGACAGTATGGCTTAGGGGTGCCTTTTCCTAATTCCTCACTCCATCTCTACACCTAGCCACGTGGTCACACTGAGCAAAGCCACCACAGGACATCCCTGTAGGAGTCTCCTGACCCAAGCATGAACTGGAGCAGTGACTTTCCATGGGCAGACAGCTTTAAAAGGAGAACTTGGAATTACTGTGTGTTCTTCCAGCTTACCAGCCAGAAAATGCCACGAGAAGGTGTCCGTCAGTGAGAGAGAGGGAAAGGCCACCAGCACCAGTCTATAAGTTCCCTTTTGGGATCGTGAGTCCAGGTCAACACTTTAGACTTTGCTTTTAAAGGGTTGCCTGGATATTAGGAGACTGAAAAGCCAGGTGGGGAGATGCTCACGAATCTCCAGGGATTCTGCTCCAGTTAGTAAATGCAAATGATGTGGCTAAAGGCAGGATAACTGTTTGTTCAATGATTCAGAGTTTGTAGCCTGGACAATGAATCACGCTGATCACCTAGAGCTAACGTTGATGTCCTTTCTTGCCCATCCCTAAGACTCATCTCACATGATAAACTGCAGAGTTTTAAGAAAAGGTTAGAAAATAGACCCAAAGGTATTTTTAAGATTACCTTTTCTAGCATGTTTTAGTAAGAATTCAATTCATGTGTAACATTTTTGAAATTTTGCTTGAAAGTGTTTTGAAAACTATAAGATATCATACAGAAGTATGATATTGTTTTCTGTAAGTTTCGAGTTTTACTCAGTGGCTTCCCCCCTCCCCCTAATAAATCAAACCTAGCTCTAAAGGCAGAGGAATGGGTGCATGGCAACTTTGGAGCATCTCATCTGCTTCTGGAGTTTTCACTGTCCTGGTAAGAGATTAACTCTTTTTAGATAGGTGAGCTATGCCTTTTCTTTATTGTTAGAATACAAATAGTAACCCATGTTTTTTTGAAATAAGTTAGAAGCATCGATTATTTCAACTCAATTATTTTTGTATTTCCCCTTCTAGACTCTAACTGTATTATGTTCTCTCTCTCTCTCTCTCTCTCTCTCTCTCTCTCTCTCTTTCTTTCTGTGTGTGTGTGTGTGTGTGTGTGTGTGTGTGTGTGTGTGTGTGCATGGAGTAAGAGGCTGAGTGGGAAACTGTTCACAAATATGTATATGCATCATTATCTGTAGCCATTAGAGTTTACACAAGCTAATTCCAGAACATTTGCCACTTATATGTGACCGGTAGGGTCTGTTAATATGCGACTGGTAGAATTTCATATGACTCGTGTCTACCTTTTTGGCTAGAGAAACTTCTCTCCGTTCAGACTGTCCCATGAATTGCATGGGCTCCTTGGGGACCTCAGATGCTCATTTTGATTAACGTCCAGTAGAGCCCTTCCCACGCCATCTCTTTCTTCCTCGCGGGAGGGTTTTTGCAAAGGCATAGAAACATTCCCACCAGAAAGGACACTTTCTAAACAATGCATTGTTCAGCTCTGAGCTTGACCATTTACAAACTCACGTCAAAACATCACGTTCAATTTCATTGGTGCCACACAATTATTCTTTCATGAATAAAAATACCTTCTACCTGAAGAGTTTCTTTACATGAAATATTGGGTAAATGAAATAGATCCAAAAATTTCTTAATCACCTTTTTGTGCCCAGACCAGATGACTTTTTCCTGGGGTGTTTGATATAAAACAAGTCACAAATGAGATGATTTTGCTAAAAGGGACTAGGGCCTATTCACAGGTACATGTAAATTCCAAATTAAAATACCTTTCAGAAATCCTCTGGATTCCCTATTGTTATCAAAACAGTCTCAGAGGTACCTATAAACTGAGAGAGAGAGAAACAGAGAGAGAGAGAGACAGAGAGAGAGACAGAGAGAGAGAGAGAGAGAGAGAGAGAGAGAGAGAGAGAGAGAGAGAAAGAGAAAGAATACAACAGAGAGTGTTTTTATTTTTAAGAGGCTGCTCCTGCAAGACCCCAAGAATCCCTCTTCTCCCCTCTAACAGAGTCTGCAGAGGCGTTTCTGTGTAAACCCTGCCCCTCACAGTCTGAGCTGTCCCACCTTCCTCTCCTCTTTGTGTGATGAGGCTGATGGATGCCTCTGTGCCATCACACCTGACCCGCTATTGGAGTAATTTATTGCCACCGTCCTGTTAGTGGGCCCGGGACTAGACAGTTCTATGACAGGTATAATGTAGGAATAATGTAGACTCAGGTGTAAATAATTAAAGCTGTAGTTCAAGCACAGCTTACTAGTGACATCGTTGATCAGTGTCACTAGAATTCTTCAATGAAATTATAGCTTTATATATAGAATTTAGATGTATGCTCTTTGTCGCGGTACCTGAGGGATATCCCTGTTAAATGTATTTAGCAGACACATTAACGCCAGTGGGCAGGTCTCGATTCGAACAACTGAGCCTCGATTCCCTTTTCTCCTCCTGCCAAACCGAACCCATACACTGTTTACTTTTTAGATGCAATGAATATAACCTAGTTACAAATGAGTGTCTTCCTCATGGAAGAAGAGAAGAAAAAGCAAGGTCAAAAAGGTAAAGAGGCCGACTGTCGAGCAAGTGTGAGTAAGTGAAGAGAAAAGTAAAAACCGACCTCAGGCTCCAGTGCATACCAGAAGCTGCCTTTGACTTGCATCAGTACTTTGTAGATATTTACATCTTACTTAGTTGGGAAAAATGTCAGAGGAGCACTCGACTGTCTCACAACTGATACTTTAAAGTAAATAAATCATAAGAAGTTAACATAGGTTATACTGGCACGTGGCCATTTCAGAATGGGTTTAATATCATGTGTTACGAGAAAACAGATACAGAAATAAGAGAGGCTTGCAAAGCAATTCTTCTAAATAGAGTCGAAGGGTATTATTTAAGTTTGCCCACCTATACATTGTCTGGGAAGAAACCAATCCGGGAAAAATGCAAAAGTCATCCACACTCTTTTAACCTATATTCCTCTCACTTCATTTATTCCTCAGTCCCTTGACTTCCAAGAAAGAGGTTCCCAGGCATCTCTCATGCAGGAGTAAATCACACATGTTTATGGGGATTTAACAGGACACCATTGCATCAATATACCCTTAATACTACTGTCTTTCTGGAGGTCACTTGAATATCACAAGCTTTATAAGTATGTATATTCTTTGTTCCTCAGAAAGTCTACTTCTAGAGGTCTATACCAAAACCCACTTGCACAAAATGTTAGTCACTGCAACATTTTTTATAAAAACAAAAATGTGGACTGATGTAAATGGCTGGCAATAGGAGGTCGGTTCTTTCAAACCCATCAGTAGAATAATTTGTAGTCCTAAGTTTGCGCCATAAATGTAGGAAAAAAATCTAACACCATGAGAAAATTGTTGTCATGTACTGAGTGATGAAAAGCAGGTGAAACGCAGTCCAGCATGATCTCAGTCTGTTGGGCTGCTATAATGAAGTATCACAGACCAAGTGGCTGAAACGATGAACCCTTTTTTCTCACAGTTCCAGAGACTGGGAAGTCCAAGATCAAGGCTCCGGCCGAGTTTATAGATGGTTGTCTTCTCACTGTGCCCCCACGTGTCTGAAGCATGAGGGTGATCTCTGGGGCTCATTTATAAGGACACTCATTTCATTTATAAGGGCTCCACCCTGCTGACCTACTCATTTCTGAAAGATCCACCTTCAACTATTATCCCTTTGAGGATTAGATTTCAGCACGAGAATTTGGGGGTTGGTGAACACAAATAGACTTCAATTTTTTAAAAGCTATATACTTAATATACAATTTTAGATTCGTAGGAAGGACTTCAGAAAAACTGTCTATGAATTTACAGATGGTGAGTAGTTATATGCCAACGAGTAGTTTACTGAACCATGGTCTCTGTTCCAGGCGCTCTGCTAAGTGCTTCACGTGCACCATTTAATTTAATTTGAATCTCACGACAGACTGGAAGATAAGCGTTATTGTACCACGTGGGAAATGAAGAAACTCAAGTACACAAATTAAGTCGTTTGATCAAACTAACAATGGCAGACATGGAGTTGAACCTTGGCAGGCTATGCAAAGAACAGATTTTAAACACTATGCTATACAACATTCCAATTTTTATTCATTTATGCTTTATATTTTTGTCCCAATATTTGAGAGTAAACATGGTTTATTTTATCATCAAGAAAATTATCCAATACATCTTATTTTTAAAGCATGTTAAATATTGTAAGGGAAAAGAAAAAAGCTCCTAAGTTATGTAGAATAATATTTCTATTTCAAGAAGAAGATATTCTGAAACTAAATTGATAGAGTTTCCTTAAATTTTCTTATGGGATAAAATAAAATCATGTGACTGATAAAATAACAAACGACAACATTTCTACCTTACTAAGCACCCTTTTATTTTTATATTTTTTGTATAGGTGATCACCTTACCCAAGAAACCTTATGTTTCTGTAATATGACTGTATCTGCGCTTGGTTCCAATCTTTCCCCTTCATTTCTCCTTTCTAAAGAAGCCCAAACATCTCATGCAAACATATGACGATTCGTTCTCCTTATAAATGAGAGAACAGAGCACAGAAAATGTTACCACTGTGGAATTAAGCCTATCATCCTTTCAAAATCAGTCACAATTTGCTTTGTTGGAGCAATCTGTCCCTTGTTACCGATTTATATTGCTCTTTGGGACTGTGTTAGAAAAACATTATTATTATTAGCAGTAGTAATACTTGGCAGCAGTTCAGCACATTTCATCAAAGCCTCTAAAAGCTTAGCCATCAATCAAAGTTGCCTTGGTGAGCTCCTGGGAGGAGGGGGTATTATTTCTGTTTGGAACAGAGGTTAAGTGACTTGCCCAAGGCCTTGAAGCTAGTGAGAGTCAGAGCTGGGAATTAAACCCCAGAGACTCAACGCCCAGTATCTCATGCTCCTTCCTGGAGCACATTCCCCCAGCCTGTGTGAAAGACATAGGGATAAATAAAGCATCTGATAGAAAGATGTCCTGCTCCCCAGCATGTGTTCTTATGTTCAGGCTCTTTCTTTTGGCATTAAATTGAAAAAGCACAAGCAGTTTCTCTCGGAACTTGAGCTGGTAGCTTTCAGTTTTGGCAGCCATTGCGGTCATTTGTTCACCAGATATTTATCTAGTGCTGCCACGTGTTAGACAGCAACTTTGTTGCAGATGACACAGCCGCAGCCCTCAGCGAGTTCTCGGTCTAGTGGGAAAGGCTATGAAAAAGCCCACAAGAACACTCAGCGATGCTGCTCAGTGTGTGTTACTGAGCCGTGGTCCACATCTGAAATCCCCATCTTCTTCTTTAACCAGACATTATAGATTTTAACGAAGTGATACCTGTAACATAGCAACCTAATGCCACGTATAGTATACAAACATATCTATAAATCGGATTTGGTCCTTTGATTTTAAGTAGAGTATAAATAGGTGGTAATCACGCTGTATCAGTTTTTAGAAGTCGATAGAGAAATTTTAGAAATTTTAGAATTAGGCCATGATTCCTTAGGGGCAAAAACACGCATAGTTTGCTGTTTTAAGAATAAATTGTAAAAAGCGGTACAACCACTTTAAAAAATGGTCTGGTGACTTTTTTACAAAGTGAATTGTATGCTTACCGCAAGAAAATGCAATTTTACTGCTAGGTGTTAGCACAAGAGAAGAGAGAACATAGTCACAAAATCTCACACCCACAATTTTGTGGGAGGTTGATTCATATTAGCCCTAACTGGAAACAAACCAAATCCATCAAGAGATAAACATGTAACCTGTTCTCCACTCATTCAGTGAACGGAATACTACACAACAATGTGCAAAATGCACAAATTCATGCACTAACACGACTGAGTTTTTTAAAGCATTGTACTGAGTGAAAGAAGCCACACAGAAAAGATTGCATGCTGCGTGATTCCATTTATGTAACATTCTAGAGAAGCAAAACTAATGATAGAAATCAGATCAGCAGCTGGCTGGGGTGAGAGGCTGAGATCAACTCCAGGTGGGCATGAGGGGACTTTATGAGCTGCTCTGTATTGTCCATTGGAGATGTTTTCATGGGCATCTGATTTGTCAAGTTCATCAAACTGCACCCTTGAAATGTGTACATACATTGCATTTGATATGAAATTTATCTTACTTTCATAAAATTCTGCTGTAAATTTAAGCATTCAGGAAATATACATTTTTTTGAATCAATAACTGAACCTAATTTCTAATATTAAAATGACACTATAATGCTTCCTGCCGTCAGATGAATTTAGACTGTCTCTTGCCCTCTGCCCTGTTTCTGATCCCAGAGTAGGAAGGAGAAGTGGGCTAAAGTTTTACATTTTTTATATTCCCTTTTATAAATGGATCTGAGAGAGAATGTAACTGTCTCGTGTTGACTTACAGGATTTTTCAGTTCAGTTCAGTTCAGTGCAGTGGTTTGCTCTATAATTGTCACCACCATTATTCTCCTGCTTTATTTTTTGATGTAGCAGATGAATCTGAAACTATTTTTATTAAGCCTTGTTCAAGGCGGCTCCTTCTTTTACATGATTGCATTTTATGGACCCCATTCAGTTTGTTTTTTTTTTTAAGGAATTTACTATACTCTCCATCATGCTAGAGTAAAATTAATCTCTGTCAATTTAGGGTTCTTCTCTTCCCTAGCGATGTGAACCCTAAATTCTGGGCAGCTTAATTAAGTATTACCAAAGTGCAGGGAAGGGACAGCTGCTGGCAGCCAAAGAGATGTGCTCATTCCCGCTGTCTTCAGCTGTCCCAGCTCACCACTCCCCCACTAGCGTGGAACTCACGGGATGCCTGTAGATTAGCATCTCCCAGATATTCTTTGGCCTTGTCGGATTTATTCCTCTGTTCTTATGTAACAATGAGAGTCTGATCGGCTCTGTGAGGCCATTTCCGTTCTGCATGCCGAAATCTATGTTGTAAATCGCATACCTGTAGGAGGTGGACGGGTAAGTAGACAGCCAAGATGGGTGGGTAGTAGGGCCTGTGATGACTGGAGAACAGCCTGTCCCATTGGAAGCGGGAATCGTTATCCGGCTCCAGCGGACAGCTTCTCTGTGCCAACATAGACCAATGTTCACAGATCGACTGGTTTTCAAAGAAGCTGAAATGAGGTTTTACATGACATTTTCTAGTAACAGGCTGTATCTGGGGTGTGGATAGGTGTATTCGTTTTCTATCACTGGCATAACACGTTATCTCAAATTTAGTAGCTTAAAATAATGCACATGTATTACATTAGGGTTTAGTAGGTCGCGGGTCTGACACGGACCTCACTGGGCAGCAATTGATACGTGACAGGCTGTGTCTCTTTCTGAAGACTCTCAGAAGGTTCTACTCCCTTACTTTTCCCAGTTCTAGAGGTCACGCATCTTCCTAGGCTCACAGCCCTCTTCCCCAGTCTTTAAAGCTAGTGATGTCTCTGTCCCTTTATTAGTTGTCCCAGCTCTCCAGTGAACACAGCTGGGAGAGGTTATCCTGTTTGCAGGACTCTAGTGATTAGATGGGACCCACCTAGATAATTCAGGATAATCTCCTCATCTCCAGGCTCTTCACTTTAATCACACCTGGAAGCTCCCCTTTGCCATGTAAGTGAACGTTACTTCGCCATGTAAATGAACATATTGACAGATTCAGGGGATTAGGATTTAGGACACCTTTGGGGAGGGGGTTAACTCTGCCTACCATAGGTGCCCCTCATGACTTCTGGCCTAGATAGCCTCTGAAGTCATTTTACTCTGAAATTCCTTCTCTTCCCTAGACAGAGCTATGGGGCCACCTCTTCTTTCTCTTCTCCCGGTTTATCAAGATGTTGTCACACTTGGACAATCAAGGTGCGGCGGTGGGTGTTGCAAAGGCTCGGGGTTCCCTCAGCCCTTCTCAGTGCCCTGCAGGTGCTCAGAGAAGTCGGTTGCTTCGTTGATGACTGTATTCTGAAATTGGGGAGCATGTGGTCTCAGGGAGCAGAACGAAGGGCTGACTCTGGCCTCATCTGAGTGAGCTAAATCTTAGTAACCTAAGAGCCAGGCTTTTACAAGTTCATTTTGAAATCATAGTTTGTCTTTGCCTTGAGGCTATGGATGCTGTAGGACAGCCTGGGTTGCCTGCCTGAACAAAAAGGCCAGCAGGCTTTCTACTAAGCTCCAGAGATGCAGAAGAGAACACCCGGGACCCAGCCTTAAAGGAATTTATGTTACGGTGGTGGCTTCGCTTGAAACAGGATAATTCACACGTAATGAGAGTACAGACCAGGCTTGCTCAGGAGAAACTGCCATGGTCTTGGCTGGCTTCACAGTGTTACGGTGATCGGTGCCATTGTCTATCTGGGTCAAGCACAGGGCATGATCCTCACCGAGTTCTAAGGTTTTGGAGCACAGTTGTGAGTAAACCACCCCCCAGGCTTAAAACCTTCTCTAAGTAATGTCCCTGAACCCTTCCAAACCTCTCACCCCCAGTATCCTCACCTCTGTTTTATTTAGCTTGAAACTTGGCCAGCAGGCTTTCGTGAGAGTCCTCGGCTCAGCCAGGCACTGAGTAAGCTCTCACGCTCGCTGTCAGAGCAGATGAGAAGACACAATGCAGAGCACCTCGAGTGTTCTGATGATATTCCAACATTTGCATTAAGAAACTATAAATATTTTTAATCAAAATTCAGAAGTTCCTTGTGCCCAGCCTGATTTTCACAGGAATACCCAAAGAAATTTGGAAGAGGTATTATACAGTCAGTGGGAAAGATGACTTGATCTTGGCTGGAAGGAAGAGTTTAAATAAAAACTCCAAGCTAACATAGTTGATGAATTTCTGTTTGTTTGTTTGGTTTTTTTTGTAGGTGTATACGATTCCATAAAATGGAATTTGACTCTTTTTAAAGGGACTTCCAAAATATTGGTCTTCTTTCTTGTGTAAACTAGAAAGCATCCTCTTCTTTCTTTCTCCTTTGGATGTCAAGTGGAACAGGTAAAACAGAATGTCAAGTCATCCTAGTTAAAATGCTCGACGTCAGATTCAGCGTCATCGCTGCTATGACGCTGGAAGAACGTGTTACCCGGGAGCAGTAGAACAGGAAGAATTCTTCCAGCCCCGCTCTGCCTTGTTGGAGCCCAGCGCTTCCTTAGCTCTAATTTCCCTGACTGACAGCAATCCTGGCAGTGGGGAGAAGTTTACAGGTGTCATTAATGACAAGTGGCGGAAGCTTTCAGGTGTGTGTGTGTGTGTGTGTGTGTGTGTGTGTGTGTTTCTAAGAAACATTATGCCTTTTAAACTCATACGGTGTGAGGACCTTTACCAAGATGACATTCATAGAACTTAAAATGGAAATCTAACATGCGCCATGACACCTGTGTGCAGAAGCAGTTTCGCAAAATTTTTAAAACTAAGTGGGTGGCGGTTTATCACCTGGAAGGAAGCATGACAAAGATGAGAGGCCACCCCCAGGATTCGGGGCACGCCGTTTTGTCTCTGGGGGTCCTCCATGCTGGTGGTGCTAGCTCTGTATTTAACACTGCGTGCAATCCATGCTCAGCCAATGAGATTGCTGTTAGGAACGAGACAGAAATGATGCGCTTAAACTCCAGGCGATTACATTAATGTTACCATAAACGGAAAGTCAAATTGTCATTGTCTTTGAGGAGTAAAGAAGAAAAAATCTGTTTATACCAGACACGTCTGAAAATTAAGTTACTTCACATAAAATATGAATTACTTGAGTCCCAAGAGAAAATCATTACATATAGGCACAGACAACGACAGTTTTGACTGCAACAGAAAAAAAAAAAAAAAAAACTCAGGAACTGACAGCCATTACACAAGGTGGGGCTGCTAAGCAGACCCCCTATAATGGGGAGGGAGGGGCAGCCTGTCTCTGTGAGGACAACAAGTTTTTAGTGCAGAAAATCTGGTGATAAAGCGAAAGAATCAGACAATGGGCAAGAAGGATCCAGTAACACCTTTTCTGAGCCCGGGTCCCCACTGCCGGGACCGGGGTCCGATTCTGATTACTTCTGTCCTTGCAAAAGGTTGAAAGCCTGAGAATTTGCCTAGGAAATAAGACTAAAACCTTGAACCCTCATGTAAACTACTCACAGGTGTGCCAGTCTGGAGACTAGGATGGGAAGCAACTGGCCGCAGCAGCACATTCCAAATTGGCTATAAATCTCAGATCAGAAGTGTGAGACTCGCATTTGGCGGGTATACCAGGATTAGCACGAAGAATATTTGTGTTGAGAGAACATCTTTTCTTAATTCTCCCAGCTTTTTGAAGAACTTCGGCAGAGAATGGGTGCTCGTGGAAAAGACCTATTACTGGAGGAAAGGTTTGTGTTTTTTTCTGCTTTATTACTGACAGTGTTGAAACTATGGGCAGCCTTGCTGAAGGAAGGAGAGTTCTCTTCTCAATGTGCAGGTGGGGCCAGAGCCTGTGGAACTCACCTGTTTCTTTAGCCACTGGCAGGTCCTGCAGCCTTTGTCACTCAATTTTTTCTTCCTACACTGCTCGGTGAAAAACTCTGCAGCCTCCCTCCATGGAACTGCCAATAGCCTAGGGACATTCATGCCATCTTCAGGGGTCAGCTGATACTGAGGGACAGAGCGAGTGTCTGTACACTGCCAAGAGTGAGCATGCAAAGCTTTAGGTGCTAGTCTTAATCCTGCAGGCATTGTCTTCTCGGACCCAGGACATTTTGCTTGTGTGCTCCCAGACGCAAGCTTTGAACTGAGGTAGCAGTTCCCACCTGAGTTCTCATCAAATGTTGGAAGTCTTTTCTACACATAAACATGCCCTGAGAACAGCTGAGCCAGTTACAATTTATTCATATTTTTCTTCACTGAAATAAATTTTGGGAAGAAACACTGCAGTGGACAGTGAACGTGGTAATGAGATTAAAAACAAGAACATATCACTGACATTGGAGGAAGAAACAATCTAATGGAAGAAGCAGATGTAGAAACGAAGGTTACCATGTAATGTGATCCAAGCTGTTAGGGGTCACATGAAGCACTTTCCAAGGACAGCCGGGAGTGACAGGCTCGCTCTCAGGATCACCCAGAGCAACTTCTGGTCCTGTGATCTTTGTTTCTAGTAAGCGCCTTGTACCATTTTTTATCTTTTTAACCATATTATTATTGTACTATATATATATTATTATTATACATATTATTATTGTACTATATATATTATATATATATTATTATATTATTATACATATTATTATTGTACTATATATATTATATATATTATTATATTATTATACATATTATTATTGTACTATATATATATATATATACACATACATATATATACATATACATATAAAATAGCCTATTGCTATTTATATTGTAGCCTTCTGAGCTACAAACCTGTACAGCATGTTACTGTACTGAATACTACAGGCAACTGTAACACAATGCTAAGTATGTTTGTATCTAAATATAACTAAACATAAAAAGAGAAAAGAGATGTAGACTGCCCAAAAGGAGATCCTGCTCTTTTTTCAACCTCTCTGGATAAGGAGTTTTATTATTTAGGAAGAATATGGTATTATTATCAGAACTAAATTTGATGCCATTATAGTTTATTTGTATTTAATTTTGCCTCCTTATCTTATGTTAAATTCAATTTCTTTTTTGCTCTCTCTATAACTTCTCATTGATAAATATCCCAAGTGCAAGTATCAGTATAACAAGATATCCTTGTTATACTTGATCATCTCACATGACTTTGAATCTGGTAGGTACCATGAGAATGAGAAAAACAGTCAAGTAGTGCCTCTTATTGAGCACTGACCATCATTAGATCTGTTTCAGATTGGGAGGAGGTTCTCTCTTAAGACCTAGAGGTCTACCTGGGGTCAGGGATCCAGGTTGAACACGCTATGTGGACCACTTTCTTACCAATGTTCTTAATTTCCTTGCTCAATATTTCTTTTGCAAATGTAGTTCAGGCATGGATTAATTTAACTATCTGCTTTTATTTTAGCAGTATCCCTGCTATTTTAGTAGCAGGATGTTATTTATGCTCTTGCTTTCTCTCACTTCCCCATAGGTTCTTAAGGTCTAACTACACGAAATGTTTACTATTCTTCAATGACACATTCATGTGATCTCCCCCAAAGGCAGATCCACACATGTTCTCCTGGAAGCAGGCCTGTCTCCCAAGCCTGCATATGAGTTCACTGGGTATATTCTTCCTAGTATAGTGTTTAGTACTTTGTATAAACACATATTTATCTTCTTCTCTAACTACGTTGTAAATTTATGCAGTTGGGATCCAAATCAGTATTATTCACCTTTGTGTCTCAGAACTGTACACCAAACCTCACTCATACTGAATATTCTATAAATACACACTGAAAAAAAATACTCACAAACTTTAATTTTTCTCTTATTAATGATTAAGTGAAAAGGGCTGAGAAAAGAAATAGAATCTTAGTAGAGCTAAATGGCTTGTATCCTGCTTAAAAGTTTTCTTAATCAGCACCCGCTAGGATCTGATGTTATTTTTATTTCTGTACCAGTTAAGTAAGGAATAAGACCATATGAAGAGTACAATATATTCTGGAGATTTCTCTTAACCTCCCACTAGGCAGCTAATAAGCTGAGGCAGGAACAGTGGTAGTAAGGAAAGAATAAAGTCTCTTTTGAACAATGGCTCTGCTTAAATATTTCTTTAATAAATGCCACAGCATTTGGGAATTCATTAAAGGGAAGAACACTCTTTTCTGTAAGTTAACTGCGGCTTCAGAAGTAGAAGAGGTAATTAAGAGATTCTTTGCACAGACCCCAACTTTCTCAGCAGCAGACTAATAGCTATGATTTTCCTTAAAAGGACTTTCCTAATAACCTGTAAGCTTTCCTAATCTCTAGTTCAGGCCTGTTTTCTGTCTGTGAATAAAAATAGAATAGTTCTAGAACCCAACTCTAAAGTGGTTAAAATTTAGTATCTCCTTTAAAAGAGAAGACAGATTGGCTAATGAGTATCTTCATTTGCTGAGTTTCTATGTCTTACCTATACAGGGCTCCAGTTCACGACTAAAATTTCTAGTCATTTGTATGCATAATGTTTACCTTAAAATTGGGATTAATTTTTAAACAGACAATTTCATAAAAAGATAATTTGCTAACTTGTATTTGAAAAAATATTTGGGATTGATAGCATCGATTTTAAAAGAAAATCAATAATATCTGAAAAAAAATTTAGACTCCAGACTTATGAGGTCCTCTCAATGTTGGGAAAATAGTCTGAATATATTCAGTTACAACACTATTAGCATTACAGGACTCTGTGGAATGTCCTAGGTATAGAAAACAAAATACAGAGGTTACATAATTGTTTAGATACAAGAACTAAAGCATTCCATGATTAACTCACATTTCTCACAAATAATTAATCTTAAGATAAAAGTTTAAAATGTTTATAAACTAATTTAATAATAGCAAAGCAAAGGAGAAAACTAAATTTTGCAAATGATCCAAGCTCCCATAGAATTTCCACCTATAACATCTAAATTATTGGGCACAAGTATGTTCTTGGGTTTTGCCTGATAATTTCTTCAGGCCTTCTTTCTGTGCAATTATACCTACATGTCTCTAATACTATTAATATTAATGTAGAATGGGTGTTAAAAATTTATATAGCAGCATCAAGAAACTATATGCTATAGCACAGTAAGAGAAGAAGTTAAATATATATATATATATATATATATATATATATATATATATATATATAACAACTGAACTTGTTCAAACATTAATGTTTTCCCTCTATTACAAGATCTTCATGACAAAACAAGAGCCTCAATGAATAATGTGGGTGTTTTCATCTCAAACATAAGTTTTAGGTGAACTGTATATTAAAATCAAATTTGAAATTTGGCACAAGTACCAAAAGGTATTTGAATGCTTTCATCAATTAATTTTTGATAGTAGGTATTTGTATGTGTCTATGAGTGTACAAATAAATGGAAAGTTTTATTCAACAAACTCTTGATTGCAAAAATGTATATTAGGTCAAGAACTTATTCCCCAAATTTTTAAAGAACTCTTATATTCTATATCAAGAAGACAAACAAAAGGACAGAAAGAAATACTAGCACTTCAAAAAAAAGAAGATATACGAATAACCACTAAGTGCATGAAAAGATGTTCAGTATCTTCAGTTATCAGGGAAATGCAAACTAAATTTACAATGAAATAACACATCCACTAAGAAGGTTAAAATTAAAGACTATTGATAAGGACGGGAGCAAATGTCAATCTCACATATTTGGTGGAATTTGATATATAGGCTGGTGGAAGTTCAAAATCATAAAGTCACTTTGGATAACAGAAGGAACTTGGATCTCCGATGTCTTATGAGAACCCCAAAGCAATCTTGTGATACCTCTGGATTTTTCTCAAATATGAGAGAAGTAAACTTGCTACTATCAGCCTATTCTCACCAAAAATCTATTTTCAGTATAATAGCCACTTATTCCTTAAAGGGAAAATTATAGTCCTCTTTTGTCGTGGTCATTAATAGTTGTCTTAAAATCTGTGTTGTTGTTTATTGGTATTGGCTTTGTTACTAATATCTTTGGCTATGCTTATTTTCATTCTTACTTTAACCTTTGAAAAAATCATAAATTTTGTCGTAAGTTCTCAGGAATACTCTCATCATCATGTTGCAGATGAGAGAACGAAGGCTAAAAGAGGCAAAGTGATTTGTCCAAGACAAAGCATCTGGTAAAAGGCAGAGAAGACATTGGATTCAGATCCCTCTGAGTCCCAGTACTTGCTCTGCTGCCTCAGAGAGCCCATGACTTGTCAGGAATTGTGAAAAGTACTGTTTTATTACTACTTTTTTTTTTTTTTTTTTTTGCTTTACTCCAGATTTCCTTTACTCTGTGTAATGAGATTCATCTCTTGAGGGTCTGGAGTGATAGAGAAAGTCAAGACTGGTCTTTTTTTTTTAGACCAGAAGAGCTTGGAATAATCGCGTTGTTGTCAAAATGTTTACTATTTCACATAGGAAGAACCAATGAGCCATTCATGTCTTATAAAGTGAAATATAAGCAAAATATGAGTAGAAAGCTCTAATTATTATCTAATTTGTGATTCAGTGATTTAAGGTCAATATTTACTAACTATTAAAATCTCTGTCCTTTTTCTTTGGTTAGATGTGCCTGAGATAATGAAACTAGTATAGTTTCTTGATTTTTCCTCTTTTTAAAAACTTGTTATGATTAAATGATATTCTCACACACAGGGAGTTTCTAGACAAAACATTAAAATGTATGTGCCATGAGGTTACTGGCCTGTATTTAGTGACTTGAAAATATAAGAAGCATACAGAAATGGGATATAGAACAGATAAGACAGATTCTTGGAGATAGAATTTTTAAATCTTACCATTATTGCAAATAGACGTTTACTTACTAGATGTAAGTAATTACCAATTTCTGCCAGGGATGTAGTAATAAACACCGACTACATTTGTCAATGATCTGCTCTGTTCACATTAAAAGTGAATACACACAACTCACATTCTTCTACACATCTGATCAAGAATTTCCAAGAAGAAATTTTCAGCACCACCCAAAGAACATATGTATGTTATTTTCAATATTTGTCTACAACAGAGTATTTTACAAAGTGTTATTCATGTTATTTTGTTTTAGAGATTTCAAATAGGCATCTCCTTTTGCATATAATTTTTCTATTGGAGGAAGGAGTCAAAAAATTGAATTAGAAATAGAGAAGAAAACATTAAGATCAGAGTTTGAAAACTGTGAAAAGAGATTGAGGTGACAAGAGAATATTTTAAGCAGACATTATTAATTTCAAAATATATTTTTCTAGACTTTGCTTGACATACAGGTAGTGCCTCCACAGTTGGAAAATTTCTATTTGTCTGAAAAAAATGACATAACAGAAGATATACAAATTAACCTATTTAAGCTTAAAACCATTTTGTTATTAACAATGTTAAAAAACAATTAACTTTCTGAGTTATTTTGGAATGAAACTGATCTAGAATGAAGTTTATGACTTCTGGAAAATTAATCTTGTTATATTTTCTTTATATTTTTAGTTTATAATAATTTCAAATTTTGGTGACCGCCACATTAAAAATCAGTACAGAAAACTGCTTTTTGCTCATGAACAAAACAAAGAAAAAGATATTACTATGACCTTATCTTCATTCTCTTATGGATAAGATGAGAAGCATAACTTTTCTTTTGGAAGTAATTATCCTAAACTGTAGCCCAAGAAGTTTTGAATTAAATTGAAAAATATTAAATGAATAGAAATTACTCCAAATATTAAAGAACATGTTTTTCCACAGGAAGAAAATAACAGTTGACAGAGTCACCGACATGCAATCCCAGTATTATAGCATAAATACAGTGTCCCTAGATGCTAAGGGACTATAAATATAAGCAAGATAAGCTCTCTTTCTTCATGGAACTTTCAGTAGGGGAGACATGCAGAGCATAAATAAGAGTAAGTCAAAACAGAAGAAATTCCCAGACTCCTTTGCAGATGCATCCCCTGACATGCTGGCCTGCACCCCTCTTCCTCCAGAAATAAAAACGAATTCACACCTTAAAGATTTTTCTATGTCGATGTTCTCCAAGGATGGATTGTTGGTTCTTTGCCCCTCTTATACTTCATGTTTTCTTCAGGCTAGTGAGTCTTAAATTTATATCAACACAGACTTTCTTGATCTTAAGTGAGCCTTAAACACACACTTCCCAAAACTGAAAGGATCTTCTCTCCAGACCCAGGCTTCTTCCAGTGTTGCTTATTGTCTTGTGGGACAGCACTGTCACTCATTACACACAGTCCTGAACACTGATATCTCCCTCTCTCACCCTCCACATCAAACTGTTGCCATGTCCAGATGACTTTATGATGGAAGCATTTCCCAAATCTGTACACTTCTCTTTATCACTG
The DNA here is from genome assembly GCA_004027375.1 of Macroglossus sobrinus. Lineage (NCBI taxonomy): Eukaryota > Metazoa > Chordata > Mammalia > Chiroptera > Pteropodidae > Macroglossus > Macroglossus sobrinus. Next base: position 173,811 of record PVKZ01001469.1, on the reverse strand, counting down.
CAGACACCACCGTAGCACAAGTCACCAACTTGTGATGGTCTTATAACAGGTTAATCAGCAGCCACTTTTGTGAGCCTCAGATAACTCTCCATGCTACAACCAGAAAGTTCTTCACAAGACCGTGTCACCTCTCCTGCTCAAAACTCATCAGATGTTTGCCATATCTCATTAAATAAAGACAAAATCCGGATACTTCTATCAATAGATCCTCTCATATCATTTGGCTCTTTCTTTCTGCCCTTTGACTTCTCTTTCTTTCATCTGCTTAAATAAGCCAAGGTCACTTCTACCACAAAGTTTCTACATCCTCAGCCCCCTCTTTATCCAGAAAACTCCTTCTAGTCCTTCAGATAGCAGTTTGCTTGACAATTCCTCAGAAAATCACATTCCAACCACACAGAAAAAACCTACTAATGCATCCTCATAAATCGTTTCTTGTTCTTGCAGAGATCGTTCTTAGTTCATGTCAATGCAACCTTCTATCTTAGGGTTATTATTTGATATCTGTCTTCCTCACCAATCTAAGCTTCATGAAAGCAGAAATTCTCACAGGACAGACCCGGTCCCCATGGCATGCACTGTGATTGTAAGTTTTGGCCATCCATGAATCATGTAAATCTCATTCCACAGAAAGCCACATAAGAGCTTCTCTCACTAGGGACACATTAGTCCCATGACCTGTTGTTTTTCTAGATTATTCACACTACTGCCCATGTTCAGTGGTTCAGCGTGTGTCTGTTGTGTGTCTGCCAGGTGACCGCTGTGTCAAGCGTAGGAGATACAAAGTGAGAAACAAAGTGAGAAGCCGTAATTCCCGCCACCAGCAGCCAGACAGGAGGCGAACAGTCAGAGGTATTTTGTTTTTCTGCCTTATGACAACTGCCTTGTGTAGTAGGTGTCGTCATCCCCATTCACAGAGCAGAACGACAGCAAAAATAAACCTGGGTCTCAGGAACATTAAGGATTAAGTCCAAGGTCAAAAAGAGAGTATGTTACAGAACTCGCATTCGCAACAGATACTTCTATCCAGTTCCAAAACCTGTAGTTTTTTCACTATTGTTTCCTACCTTCCTTCGTTAGTTTAAATGTACAAATATTTACTGAATATATTTTGTTTGTAGGTCTTCCTCAAATCATTCTTATTTACTATGCTTAAAAAATGGCATTTTACTATCTCAAATGCTAAAACTTTAATACATTTAACTTCTTTAACAAAATAATACTATTTTTTAATATTTTAGGCTCTAAAATGCCCTTCCAGGTCTTATGCCATATATGTTTTTATGTCCCTGATGTGCAGAGAGCCTAGGTCTATAGGCACCACCCCAGAATGAGCCTGCTTTCTGGATAGAAAGGGGGAGTGGTCACAAAGAAGCATGGCCTGAAGTCCAGAGCCAGACAGGATTCACAGTCATCCTAGAATTTGAGAAGTGATTTTGAACACACCAGGAAGAAGTGAGTCAACAAGGAAGAATGTAAATCAAAAGGGTAGAGTGAAAGGAAAAACACGGTCACTTTTATGTAAATTGAGAGACCTGCTTTTGCCAGAAGGAAATTTTGGGAAAGATCTTGCCTGCACATCAGCAAAACGCAGCAAGTTCCCATTTGTTTTTATCCCTCTGTCAGAAACAATTTCCCCATACCATCGGGGCCTGTAGGACTAAAATGGAAACAGGATGGGCCGAAAGTCATCTCTGCTATGAAGTCAAGGAAGGTGCAGAGGCCGTTTTTAAGTTTTCTGTTCTTTTTCTGGAGCAGTTTTCAAGACTGATGATATTTGAGCTGTATATGCTACAACCTAGACTAAGTCCTTTTTAGAGCTTTCTAAATGAACCCCATTTTGGTGATTCCTCTGATAGATCTGGGCAAAATCAATCAAAAACCTTTTGGAAAGGATTCACTATTCTAGATGTCATTAAGAACACTCATAATTTATGGGAAGAGGTCGAAATATCAACATTAATAGGAGTTTGGAAGAAGTTGATTCTGATTCTTATGAATGGCTTTGAGGGATTCAAGACCTCAGTGGAGTAAGCGACTGCAGATGTTGTGGAAATAGCAGAAGAACTAGAATTCAAAGTGGAGCTTCTCACTTTGTTTCTCACTTTGTATCTCCCACGCTTGACACAGCAGTCACCTGGCAGACACACAACAGACACACGCTGAACCACTGAACATGGGCAGTAGTGTGAATAATCTAGAAAAACAACAGGTTACGGGACTAATGTGTCCCTAGTGAGGGAAGCTCTTATGTGGCTTTCTGTGGAATGAGATTTACATGATTCATGGATGGCCAAAACTTACAATCACAGTACATGCCATGGGAACACACAGTTGAGCAGAAAGCCACTCAAGACCTTGCTAAGCAACTAAGGGGTGACCAGACTGTGATTAATAACACTTATAAAAATAAATAGAGGTCGATAACAATGCTAGTTCGTTTAGACTCATTCTTTTTTTTTTCATTTTCCTTTTTCACAGTGGAATTAATAGATCTAGGCTGTCATCATTTAATATCATACTGTCTGAGCTCATCTTACATCAGGAAACTCTTCTGGCATATGCAAATATAGTGAGTATATTTTGTAGGGCAGTTTGGCAATGTTGGAGTTTTGATTTTCTTCCCCACGAAACACCTGATCCCAGAGTCTGGGTAAAATTAAAAGCTAGAACTGGGCACAGATTAATTGGAATGGTGGCTCCGAGTTAAACCTTTTAGTTCCCACAGTTCTTATAACCGGCTATTAACTTATTTGAAACCCTGTACTGAGAATGTCTTTGAGCTAAAACTTGGAGATCTTTTAATAAACAAAGATGGTAACTCAAAGAGTAAGACAAACAACGTGTCCAGTGATCAGAAAAAGATTCATCTTGAAAATAATATATGGGTTATTACTAGTATTAGTGTTAATGTACTTTTTACAGCTAATACAGCTTGCTGTGGGTTGTATTCAACCCAAACTGACTCACTCAAATTTAAATAAAGCACTTGTTTTAAAAAAGCATATTTAAACCTTCAGCTACAAGAACTTCTTTTAGCCTTTAATGGCTTTCTTTAGTGATGCCAGGTACACCAGGGGATACATATGAATTACTCTTAATTTGTATTAATCTATTTATATTGCTTTTCCTTGTTTGAATAAGAAATATGATGATGGTCAGGTTTTCAAGAAACCTGATGTTTTGTTCTTATTTATTTTGCAATAGTTTAAGAAATTTATGTTATATATGATTTTCGAGTGCCTATAAGTTGGAAAGTAATTAAAGATTTGTGATGGCAAACATTTCTGTACTGATAGCATAAACCCAAAGGATTTAAAAACTTAGCTTTTTATTTTGTAGAAATAAATATAATAAAGAAGAGAATCAGATCACAGTTTTTTTTTAAAGAAAACAGGACAAACTTGTTTATATCTAATTAAGTTGATCCATTAGCTACATTACAATAACTAGCACATTAAGAAAAGTGTTGATAAATAATTAAGTATAGAGGCACTCGATATTACAATACTGCATTATTTTAATCAAGCTACCAACTTCAATCAATTAGATAGAAGACAATGGGTTAAAGATCTGGGACAAAGCAAGCTGAAAGCGTTCAAGGGGCAGAGACCGTGGGAAGTAGAGAGAAGTAGATGACAAAGAGATGACTCAGGCCACGTGTTGCACATTTTGAAGTCACAAGGTAGAGGAGACCTACCTAGCCTGAACTGGCTTTGTGTGAGTGCAAATAAGCATTTTTTATTGCATTAAAGCCACTTAAATAACAGGAATAGGTTAGCTTATTTTGTCACCTTTCCTTGTGTAAGAAAATTTGCTTTCTATTCTGCTTAATTCTATTTTATTTTAGTTTTCAGAAATGCTGCTTGTAACCTCTTAAACTGATTTAATGACCCCTAATGGGTCCTGATGTATTGTTTGAAAATCACTCTTTCAAACAATACTAGAGTTTGCATAAGGTAATGGGATGCTGTCCATGAAAGCAGATGAACTGACTAATATTCTTAAAGACTTTGGAGCTACGGTTCAGACTGATCACGATTAGCTATTCCATTACTTTCTTAGGGATCTAAGATCCAACCCCAGGTTTCTCATCAAATGCTAACATTGAAAACCAGTTCTAGAAACTTGTTTTTCAAAATGAGACAAATGCCATTAAAATATCATACATATATATATTAATGACATGCTCCACAGAAAGGACCAACGCGACGAGATACCGATTTTGAAACGGTCATGTTTCTTTTTTTCGGTCTGTGGTGCCCCGGACTGCCTCACTGGCTCTCATTTTGACACATTGTCTTCTTCATACCAGGCTTCCCAACCTGTCACTTTACACCCACAGCTTCCTGGCATGGTCTGGCTGTGGCACGTCCCTAGGAGCTGTGACCTGTCAGCTGCTCTTCCTTCACGAGGCTTGCATCCTCCAGAAGTGCAAAATCAGTTTGGTGTTGACCTACTAATTAACTCAAATACTTAATCTTTCTCTGAGAGAGGTTTTCACTTTCTAGATGTGTCACTGCATAGCAAGACCTTTGCTCCCTGTGTTTGTGACAACACGGAACGGTTTCATGAAACTTTGAAATGGTTCTCAATGAGAAGAATGTTGGTGGTCAGTGTAGCAGCCTCATCCTTTTAGTTGTTTTTGATTCTTTTTTTAATTTTTATTTTTAAATACTATATTAATCAACAGAAGGTTTCCATCATTTCTGAAAAATATAGGCAGTCTGGATATCCTAGTGTATCCTAGGTTGAGATTTGTCTTAGCTCACCCTCCTAATTGTGGGCTTCAAATTACCTTAAACCCTAAGGAGATTTTTTTGTTTATCCTGTTTCTATTTGAACTGTCAAGACAGTTACATGACAAGGATCCAAGTAAGCTTTTTGCTGATAAGAACTTTTAGTTTTAATTTTTTTTCATCAAGTCATTGTTTTATTTCAACAAAACATATTAGGAGCAAATTAAAAGCAGATTCAAACCTAACTTCTTCACAGGTTAAAATCCTCTGATGTTATTCAGTTTGAGGAAAAAATGACTAGTAAATGTTTTTGCCAACATTAGAAATAAATATAATAAAGAAGAGAATCAGATCACAGTATTTCTACATTTAGCAGTCATGTAGAGTTAAAAGCTTTTATGTGGAGTTGCAGCACAGGAAGAGAAGTGTTCTTGCAGCAAGAAAGCATGTAAAAAATCACAAATTTCTATAATAAAATGAAATAGCAAGTATTGACAAAGATGTAAAGAAATGGAACCCCCATATACTTCTGGGAGACTGTTAAATGGTGCAGCCACTTCAGAAAACTGTCTAACAGTTTCTCAAATGTTAAATGCAGAGATACAATATGACACAGTAACTCTACATCTGGTTTATACTGAAGAGCGTGAAAACATATGTTCACCCAAAAACCTGTACACAAGTGTTCCAGCAGCATTATCCATAATAGCTAAAACATAGACACAACCTAAATGTTCACCAACTGACGATGGAATTAATAAAATTAGTATATTCATTCATGGATATTATTTAGGAATAAAACTGAAATAACTGATATGCGCTATGAGATGGATGAACATTTGAAATATTTGTAAATGAAAGAAATCTGTTGCAAAAGACCATGTATTAAATTATTCCATCTTTAAGAAATATTCAAAATAGAAAAATCTATTTAGAAAAGATTAAGATTAGTGGTTGCCTAGGACGGGGCGAGATGGGGACATAGCTTGGGGGAATTGAGGAGTGACTGCTAAGGGGTACAGGTTTCTTTCAGGGGGGAGATAAAAGTTTAAAGTTGATTGTGGTGATGGTTGCACAACTGTGTGAAAAAAAATCACAAAGTTCTAGATAACAAACAAAGGTACAAAAATTTACTGCTCAGCTACGACATTGCCATTTACAAGGCAAAGTCTGATGAAAGTGGAAGTTATACAGTTATGTCAGATATTCAAAGAAAAAAAAACAGACAGAAATCATGGTAAAATTTAAAGTGCTATTCTGAGGGGATTTATTTTAGCCATAATAATTTAATTCCTACTGCTAGTTCCTACCTTGATTATAAAATGTGATTATTGTTCAAGGCCACTGACAACTGCCACAAACTAGAAGCAAAGATGATGAGATTATTATAACCATGATGGCTACTAACATTTGGGAAGAAGTAAGAAGCATGGGATTATGAAGGAGTGGTAATCTGCTGAAGTGAGCAACCAGGCAAATGGACAGTGTTTTGCAAAAGAACAGAATCCAAGCCTCGAGTTGATATTTTTTCTTTTCATAAAGGGGAAATCATCAAAGAGGCTTTAAAACAGTAGAGAGACCCGATTAATTTGAAATTTAGATGGTCATCCATATTGTAACAGATGGAGCAAATGGCTGGACTGGAGGCGAGGAAGTCAGAGGTAACTCAGGCAGGGATGTGGAAACGAAGAGTAGTGAGGAGAAGGCATAGATGAGAATGAGCACATAGAATGACCAGAGCTAGGGGTGACAGCTGACTGTGAGAGAGGGCGACGTGGGAATCAAGGAATGAGCTCAAGTTTCCCTTCGTGGTGATATAATTAGAAAAACCTAGGAAAGATGCAGGTTTTGAAAATAATGACAATCAGTTCAGTTTGAAATCTGTTCAGTTAAATTTTTTGGTTTCAATTAGACCTAATTTATGACGGTCTTTGAAACTGAGGTCAGAGTTCAACTTTGATGCAGGAGTTAGACAAGGGCTGTCGAAGAGCAAATTATGGAATAATAAGGATGGCATTAGAGTTTAATTTATTATATAGCTGTATACAACTTTGAAGAAGAAAAAAATAGATAAAGAAAAATTCACCTTTGAGAAGCTAGTGATGTAGGCATGGTGATAGCAAGAGAAAAATTTAGCAAATGACCCCTCAGAGGGGAGATTGGACATCACGTCATGTAAGAAACACAGGTCTCCCATCCTAGATTCCATGTTTGTCTAAATAATAAGATGGTAACTTCTCCAGATAATTTAAGTCCTGCAGGTGGAAAGCTTGGCCAGGGGAACTAATAGGCAGTTATCTTTGTGAATATCCTAAAAGACACCTCCTCCTGTGAGTGGCTGTCTCAGCAGGTCAGTGAGGCCTGATTCTTGCTCCCATTCACCCCTCTGACCCAGCTTCCCCTTGCAGTGTGGGTGTTGGTGCCCAAGGGAGGGTAGATAGGCCTGGTGGCCTTTGGCTAGACAAGAAAAAAAAAAAAGAGAGATCCATGTTTTGTTAGATAAGAGTAGTAGAAAAAAAGACTCTCTTGGGGAAGGAAGATCATACTTTTTCTAAGGGTTTACAGGGCAGAATTATGACTAGCAGACAACTATTTTGAAGTGGCAGGTACACATTTTAAGTAAATAGAACAGCTCAAAAGCATAACCGACTTTCTTGGGAGATGGTGAATTCAGCCATTGGAAGTAATACAATGGAATCTGGACACCTAATTGATAGAAATTTTATACAAGTCTAAAGATCCTTTCAAGCCTGCAATTTGAGAATTCCTTGCCAAATGAGTGTGATGGCCAGTAAGGCTATGATCACAGAGGAGAGCTGAGCATGGCTGGAATGGGAGAGGCAGAACTTGGTTTGTTTATAGTAAGAGGACTATTTCCTCAAATACAAAGACTTAGAGAAGAAATATAACAGCCCCTCCCAAACACTTAATTTTTAATATAGTATAGTTGTGAGATGTTTGCTATAGTTGACTGTGATTTTACTATAGGTACCAGGTGAGTTTTATCCTAAAAGTCCTACCTGAGTTGACAGATGATTTTAGCTAAGAGTTCTTAGGGGTGAAATCCTGATTTGTCTTTGGCTAGATTATGAGTCTTCATTCCCTAGATTTTCTAATGGACATAATTGAATGTTTGCATTTCTGAATTCAACTGGTTGTTGATTTGGTGTACATCTAGGGCATCAATTTTATTTCAAAACAGAGGTCTTCAGTATGACCCAATTATAAATAAATGCATGGATATGATGTAAGTTTAACTGAAGTAAGAAAGTAAGAATAACAAATATCAAAGATTTTGATTTTATTTAATGTTAACTTCATTGGCTAACTAATTTAAGGGAAATATACTTTTTTAAAAAAATATAAGTTGATTAAAAATTAAGTTTTTGTTGTTGTTGTTTTGTTCTCCCAAATACTTCAGCAGGGGAGAACATAGAAAATGGGAAAACGGGAAACTGAGGACAAAGAGGAACCTGAGCAAGCTGGTTAGTTACACAACAAATGTTGCTTCTGTCTCTTCAAAGAAGTAGATCAGGAAAAGAAAAATCTGCTTTCCTGGTTCAGAAGGTTGCTGCCCATATTGGAACATATCTTACTTTCCAACAGTGGCCCTTGCTGGAGGTGAGAAATGGTTTCTAACAGATCCAAGTGTCTAAGAGTTAGTGTTTTTAGCACAGAAGAACATTGGGCCTAGCAGTCATGTATAGCAATACCTATTCCCAGTGACAGCAGTGTAATCAGAATTATAAGAAACAGAGGAAAAGAAACATTTGAAAGATCAGTGGTGCTGTAAATTCATGAACTCAGTGAGACTCAAAGACCTTATCATTAAAAAAAGTGGTTCTCATTTAATTTATGAGAAATCCTTTCATCAGTATTCATTCATTGAATGCCTGTCATGTGTCAGGCACTTAAGATGAAAACAGGGGAGCAGAAACAACCACTCGATGCTTTTTTCCCAATGAGCCGTTGTTGGCTTGATCTGAATAATTAACTAACCAACTAACTAAAACTATATTTCAATCCAAATGGTTTTATTAAGTGACTAGAACTGTGCATCTTTATGATACACCAACTGTTTATTGAATTTAGGACACTGTCATTGTTACTTAACTAAAAGTAGTTGAAGGAAAGTGAGAAACACGAGGCACTGTGCAATAATTGGGATGAGAGATGGGATAGATTTTAGTCGGGGGCTCCACAGTTTACGGGCATATCTAAGGGACCGATTCTCTCTTTCTTTGGTGAATATCCAGTCTCTGCCTGGTGCCAGCACGGACGCCACCAGAGGTGGCAGTACATTGCACGTAACTTAGCGTAGTAGAGATAACGCTCTGCCCTTAGAGATATACTACCCTCCACGGATGATGGAATTCCAGCCACCATGGCAGACTCCTGGGGAAACATTTATACTTCTCCAAACACACTCGGAGGCCTCTGGTACGAGTAGTCCTGCTGAGACAAGTCCATGGTTTTCCTTATGTAACTCATTAAAGGAAATATGTGGGTAACCAGAGCTGCAGTGGAAGGTGGAGGGGTAAATAGGACCAGCTTCAGAATCTAATGGGTTATCTTGAAAATCTGTCACTTCACCCTTGCAATACCTCATAACTTTGCAGTATTAGTAAATTCAATTATCATGCTTTGATTCAGCCTCTCAATCCAGCGAGTGAGGTGTTTTTTAAAAGATTGGACTTTAATTTCCTAGGGCTTTTAGGAGACGTTTAACCTCTTTCTTGTCAGTATTTCTGAGAAATTTTCATTTATCACATACGGCCTTAGACCACCGCTGAATCTGCAGGCATTTCTTTCCTTTTAACTCCATACTTTGTATTTAAATGCCCATTATGCCTTAGTCAACTTTGAAACACTGGACAAAACCACAAGTGTCAGTGGAAGTAATTTTCCCAAGGATCACCCTCAACAGTTGACAGAAAGATGGACAGTTCTGTTTTCTACAGCACCCTACGCCTTCCTCACCGTGGGGTTAAAAAGAGTGAAAATAAATGTTAGTAAGAAAAAATGATTTAGACTTGGTAAAATTTCATTTCTCTTAATATCTCTAGTTTGACTTGGGGAAAAGGAGTAAATTTATTGTTTTCCTAAATCAAGTCATCTGTGGGCTTTGAATTTGATACCAGCTACCCGTTCATGTGTGGGATCAGCATATGCAGAAAACAAATGGGAGACTATTACTTAATTTTTTAAAAATTAAACTGATGAGACAGCAAATGATATTCAATCCTAGTAAAGAGATTAAGCACAGACCTTAAAAAAAAAAATCCTTACATTCCTTGCATTGTGATTGTGTGATTTGGTTTTACAATTCATGGAGATTGGAAATTATAGAACATCTGCAATGAAATTGGTTTTCTGTGGAAAACTGATGAATTACTTACTGCCAATGACTAGAGGGAAAAGCACTTGTTTATACCCGTATGTAATGAATTTTTATGAGGTAAAGTTTGCTGTTTATAAAAAATACACTTTAAGCTGCTGTAGATGTAAAATAATAGAATTTAGAATTCAGAGCAATGCATTACTGCAGACAGTCACTAGCAGAATATTATCTGCTTACAAAACACCAAAACAGGGCTATTACTTCTATAATAGAATTTTAAAAAATCTCATCTACTTATTTGGGTTCTAGAAAAAAAGTATTTAAAGAGACATAGCTGAAACTGACAGCTCCACAATTGCATGTATTTTCAAAAAAGTTATTCTCTTATTGTGCTCCTGAATTCCGTTTTCTCTCAAAGTTAAGAATGTCACAGAACATTTTAAAATAAAAATGGCACCCCTAAGACACACTACAAAGACAAATCTTGGGGGTGCTGGCCTCTCTACGCTGTCAGGGAAATGCATGTGGGTGTCTTCTACAACAATGCTATGGGTTGCTGTGTTCAATATTGGGGGCAGCTTTCCTATCGAACCCCAAACTCTCATTTCTCCAACTAAGCATCTGAATTATGCCAGTCACTGTTTTTGGCTATAGTGATACCAAAAAGTACAAAGAGAGAGAAAGCAAGCTAGCTATAGCCTCTGCCCTCACGGAGCTCACAATCTATTTTGCCATTTGAGCAAGTTAATCATCTAAACTAAGGAATAACCTAGTATGTTTGAGAAGGGGCATTAAGGAACACCACATGCAATATTGCATGGGGGTTCTTGCTTTCAAAGAATTTATCTGCCCTTTGCATTTGGTCTGGTGTTAAGCCTTTTTAAAGCAATTAACCACAGTGTAGTATTTTATAACTTTGGTCGACTGAAAAAGCACTTGAATCGGTATGGATTTTAAAGAATAGAGGCTGTCAGAAGAGAATGCTATTTCCTGATGGGTTAGTGAGACATTTACAGGGGACCATCCTGCATCCTTTGGAAAAGTAAAGCCTCTGGCTCCTCTGATTCAGAATTGTGACTAGATAAAGTCTCAGCTGAAGTTCAAGTTTGCATTAAGTCTTATTGGCAACCAAACCATAAAATACCTCAGAAATGTCAGCATTTTCGCGGCCACATCTGGAAGAAATACAAAATCCTGGGTCAGACCCTGTGTCTTGATCTCTGGTTTAGAAAATATTGTTATCTTATAGGTTTAGGTGAACTGATAATATATTCATGTCAATTGCTTTGATCTGGTGTACTAGTTCTAGGTATTATAAAGTTAACTAAACTATATTTACAAATACTGTATGAGTACTTTTTGAAGGTGTGGTTTATCTTTCTGATGCCTAGCTGCACCTAAGTAGTTAAAAAAAAATGTATCTGCTATATGGAGTCAGACTTATGTAATTTGAACTGTATGAAATAATTCAGACTTTTTCAATAGTTGTGGTTGGCCATAAAGGCAGGCTTTATTTATTGTAATGCAAAAATAGATACTCTCTGGTTTTAGCATCTTACAGCCCCCAAATTCATATACCTGAGACTTGTTTTCTAGCTACACAGATGTTTTCTTTGAATTGAAACAAAATTGGCCACAATATTTTAAAGAGACAAATAGCCTGTTTTGGTGTAATTAAAAAGTATGACATGCTCGTTGTAGAAAATTTGAGGAATACAGAAAAGTATAAAGAAAAAATCAAAGTTGGATTACCCAAAAACATTTTATTAAATATAAACATATGCCTGTTTATCTCATAGTTGAGATCATATAGTATGTAATTTAATATACTATTCTTTTAAATATTGTATTAAGAACTTTTGCATGTAATTAAAATTATTCATTTTTTTTTGCATAACATCATTTCCCATGGCATTTATATAACATTCTTGAGTCAATTAAATAGCTGAACTACTTTATTTATTCCCCTATTGCCGAGCACCTGTTTGTTTCATATCTTTATTACAGACACTGCCATACTGAATACTCCAGTAAATCTATATCCAAATTCTTACCATCTCCTTGAGATATGTTCTTAAGGTCAATAGATATAAACATGTCCACACCCATCTGCTTTTAAAATCAGCTTAACTGAGTAGATTATGTTTTATTGCCTTTGGGGATTTCGGCAAAGGAAGGAGGTGACCCCGTTGATGAAGACAGGTTAGCTGACTGCTCCTGAGAAGGAAAGTGACCAGCGTCCTGGGTTCTGTACCACATTTCCTGCCTCGGGCGGGACCTGGTTTGACCTCCTTGGACTTGTTTTCATTGCCAAGATGACAGCTCCAGCAGGACTCCATGAAGGCCGTTGTGCAAAATGGTGCTCACTTGGTCTTTGTAGATAACATTTTAAAACCATAAGCTTTTCCTCAAACATTTTAGGAGAAAATAAGAAACAACCTAGAAACCTGAAGGCATATTGTGTTGTTTCATGATTTATGTGCTCTTTGAAGAAAAAAATAAAAGCAGACATACAAGCAAAATACTTGCTGGCTCACTTGTAGTGAATATACACACTATGCTTTTGGTTTCTCTGCAGTGGGCCGTCGAGAGCCAGTTCTACACACAATACGGTCGATCTGTGTGCCTAGAGTACGTTTGGAATTGTTCTGTTGCTGAAAATATCTTTTCTTAATACAGTAACATTTCATTTATGAATGCTGTTAGGAAAAACAGCTTTTCGTTAAAAGCAAATGTCTCAAGTGAACCAGTTTTTGTCCTTAATTGCCAACTCATTTTGAAGGCTTCCTTGAATAATATTAATGTCTCTGCCTTCCTAACCAAATGGTACAGACTGATGATCTGAAATCACTTTTTAAACCACAATTACTGTTCCGTTAGTCCTCAGAGCCTGGGTGTCTCTACTCTAAATGTTACCAGATTATAGTTTTCTTTTTTTAGTTCTTTTTAGTTGATGCCAGGTTTTATTATTTCTTATTACTGTAAACAGACCTGCTTTTCCCAGTTTTATGCCTCCCTCTTACCTGTTATTTTTAACTGGCTGGTGACAGTCCACCGGAATTCTATTCCAAGTGAAGTGGCCTGTCAGCGGGCACTGGAGGGGCCAGCTCATGAGTAGAGCTTTGCTGGCATGTTGCCCACCAAGTATCCCCATGAGCAAGGAAAGCCAGAAAAGAGAAACTATACAGAAAACAATGTGGAGATAGCACTAAAGGTGACACGCGTGAAGACAGCCACCCAGCTTCTCCTCTGAGGATGGCCCAGCTGCGGGGATGGGGCGCCTGGACTCTGCCAAACGCTCAGCAAGAAGCTTGGACTCCGGAGCCCACCGAGCCCCTCACAAACCGGCTCCAGAGAAAAGCTCAGAATTACAACCGGGCCACCAGATCGTTAGGTTTAAAATGACAGGTCTGATCACTGTGCGACTATGATGCTGTACCACCATCTGCGAAAATAAATGCACACTCATCCCAGAGTCTCCAATATCATTTACTTTTAGTCTAACCTTTTTCTATGAAGTAGCAAAACGAGAGAACATTCATTTGACAAAACTATCCATTATTCTTGATATTAAAGGCTGAATGCAATAATTAAGAACAATACATTACCATTTATAGGATATATTTAGACTCACATGCATTCCAGTGGTTAGGATTGAGTCACGCCTGGCAAGGAACAGAGGACAGAGGAGCACAGGCCCCCAGAGACACCTAAGTGGTGTACTCAGAATAACTAATATGAAGAATTTCAACATAATACAATTTTCCTCAGAAGAAACCATTTCACTGTTTAAACAGCATTCACTTCGGACATCTCAATCCCCGATTTCAGTGCCTGCATGCCACGTGCCTCTGTGCCACACGCAGGACACGTAAAGGACATGTCGAATAAGCAGCTGCTCTTCACGCAGTAATAGCAGAAGACGTGCTCACACCCTATAGTGTGGGGCATGGTGGGCCACTCCCCACACAGGGAGCACTGTTTGCCTCTGGCGGCCACCGTGCTGTCACTATTAGGGGCACCAGGACGGGGGCTACACCACGAAGAGAACCTGGCTTTCAACTTTTGGATATTGATGAGTGGTAAGAGAAAAATGAGAAACTCGGCAAAACCATGCCAGAGAAGTTCCCTGTTCATGTACTCGAAGCCAACTTCACGTGCGCCCTGGGGCTTGCAGAACACTGAACGGATGCCTAGGAGACGCTCTGTCAAAGTTGCGAACTTACCCCTTTGAAGGAAAAGCAAGAAATTAATCAACCCACCTAATTTCAAAAGTCCGACCACAAAATTCACACACTGTTTGGCTTTTCCGAACGATGCTAAGTGATGGTTCCGAAGTAAGTCGTAGCATCGCTCCTCCAGCCACCTGCCCCCGATGGTGCAGACGGCATACCAGACCTTCTGATGCCCACTCAGGGGCTGATACCCCGGGTTCGAGGAAAAATCATTTTTGTAGCGAATATTTAAAACGGACTGTCCCACAGTGGCATTTTTAGAGTAAATGGTGAATCTCCACAAGAAAAGCCACAAGAACGCTTTCACCTCTGGTTCAAAGCGGGCGAACAGCCCGGGCTTAAATCCGTGGAAGCACTGAGTGAACTGAGCCCAAACCAGCTGCTCCAGGGCCTTGTTGAGTTCAAGGGCATCCAGTTGACTTATTCTCAGCACCTTGTGCGTGCCCCTCGTAGTCTCTTCTCCGGAAGCCATGCCTTCCCGAAGGTCTCTAGGAAAAAGGACAATCAGCAAACATCAGGCAGAGACGCTCTCATGCCATCTCCTCAGCCTACATCTGGAAAATGGTGACACACGAGTGACACGGCTCACCCATAAGAGGGGCCTTTCAGTAGTGTCGAAACAGTAAACAGTCACTTCCTACTTGGAACTTCTTTCTCTCTCTTCTCTCCATCACTCCTATCTCCTTCCCTCCTGCCTGCCTCCCTCCCTCCCTTTCTTTCTGGCCCTCCTCATTAAAGGAATAACAGGTTTTAGCAAGCTGCATCCTACTGCCACAGATGCACCTCCGTGTAATCCTCCTCAGACAGATATTGTAGCAGGGAGACGATAGAACTCTGAAGCTGATGATTCTGAGGCTGAAGAGCCGCATGAGCAATGGAGAAACACATGAGCTTAATACATACAACAAACCTCATGGCACATGCAACGGGTGGGACAGCAAGACCTCAGTTTAATTTCTGGTACTTCTACTGACCCAGTCCCTAACTCTCCTCTATATTTATAAAGGACGGTACGAGAAACACATAATGATAAGTGTTTATTATTCTATCACACAATTGCAGAAACACTAGCACAAGGCAACATGAATGTAGAAATGTCTTTATTAAAAAAAGGTACACCTCATACACTTTCCAAGAAAACTATGATGTAAAAATATATCCTAAGATTATTTTGCAAATACACTAAGGAGATGAACTGGTGCTACAGGGACAAAAATTTTTTAAAATAAAATGGAAAAAGTTGATTGTTAGCTAGGTATGACTGGCTGATTCAAAACACATTAATGAAATGCCTGTATATGTTAGCCAGTGTGACGAGAACATGCAGTGGCCTCTGCTGTCATGGAGGGTACAGACCAGTTAGACGTTTCACAGTTTTTTAATGAGTTGGAAAATGCAAACTACGCTGAGATCCATTTACATTGTTTCTAAAATGAGCCCTCAATCTGCAGAACTTGATCCTGACCTCCAGGCCTTCGAACTTGAACTTGATCATGACTCCAGGACTTTGAAAGGCCCAATGCACAACAGAAAGAAAAGCAAGCCACGGAGGCAGGGTCCTGCTAGTTCTCACTGCCACCACCAGCCCTGCGATCTCTGCCTGTTTCTTAGCTTGTAAAGTGAGGACGGAAGACAAAATGACCTCCAAGTCCTTTCAAATTCTATTACTCTATGATTTATACTAAAAAGATGTTAAATGCAATCCGTTAGAAGGTAAAAAGACTGGAAAGTGTATTCTAAAATGAAGCTGTCCTTCTTGAAACTGAAATATCTGTGACAATCAGAGTTTTTCAAGAGGGGGGGATTTAAAATCACTCATGGTGTCTAGATGACTTAGTGGCAGAAGACTACATGGATAATAAGTTCGAGCACAGGAAACAAGAACGAATACTGAATAGCAGGCTGAGTGCCCTCAGTGCTTCTCACCGTGAGTGCCAGCGACTTCTGGGCTGGTGTCCTCTTTCACCCCTGTCTGCAGCTCCCTCAAAACATCATGGCCCACAGAAGGTGGTTCTGGCTCCAGGGCCCTCACCTCACACCAGCCAGGAGCTGCAGGGGAGAAAGAAGGGGGTTAGGACGGCGTTCTCCTTCCTCTCTCCACAAAACTAATTAATCCCAGGGTCCGCACTTGGTCGAAAATATTTCTCTGAGCCATTCATGACTCCATGCCCCGCAAGCCTCTCTCCCTGAAGCCCATTGCTCTCTCTCCCCAGATCACATCCTACCTTTGGCCCCTCCCCATGATGCAGCCCTCTGAAAACACGGGCTTCTCCAGACCTCCCCCCAGCTCGCTTTCCTGCCTGATGCTTTGACCTCTACGCATAAGTGCCCTGCTCTGGTGCAGCAGTGAGCATTTCACCGTCTGTTCCCTTCGCCTGGAAAAGTTTGTTCCCAAACTTTTTTAAATGAAAGACACAGGCTAGGTGTTTAAGGACTGATTTAGGCATCGCTCTTCCTGACTCTTTAAATGTAGGTTAGCAGCCTCTTCTGGCTGTTCCCTTACTACCCTGTTCTTCTTCTTTCTACTCCTTTGCAAACTGTAGTAAATTATTGCGATATATAATGTACTGTATGTAAACTACTTTTTAATTGTCTATTTCCTTCGCTAGAGGATAAGCCCTTTTGCAAACATCATTTGAGACTTGTCACAGTTGAATCTTAGCTGCCAGCACAGCGCCTGGCACACAGAATGCATCCCACAAACTCTAAGTGAATGGGTCAGTGAAGAGAAAAGTGTTTCAGGTGGACGAAGGACACAAAATAGAAATTCTCATGCATTACAACTATTCCAAATGAACTCAGCGGCTGTGGATTATTACTTATTTCAACATCAATTTGTTGTGCGTCTGCTACCGACCAGTTAATATGTCAGAGCCAGTGATATGGAAAGGTAGATTACACACACAGTGTCAACCCATTTGGGACAATATTGTAGTGGGGTGATGGGTGGGGTGAGAGTGTGCTATATAAAATAACAAATAGGCAATTACAGGAAGGTGTGACCAGCGATAAGCAAGGAGAAATTCACACGCAATGCTCACAGACGGAGCTCAGGTAAGGGACAGTGTCACGGAGAGGCAGCATCAGAAGCCACCCGGGGGGTCAGCAGTGTCATCAGGCTGGTGAAGGAAGGGCAGAATGCTGTTCCAGGCAGAGGCAAGCGCAGGTGTAAGGACAAAAAATAAGGCTGGAAAAGGAAGCAGAAGACCAACCCCTTAGGCCCTGAGCGCCAAGTAAAGAAGGCTGCGTTCCATCGAGATGCTCCAGGGAGCTGCTGAGTAGATGTAAGCAAAGAATTAATCAAATTTTCATTTTACGCAGCTTGCTCTGGCCACAGTAAGAATCGATGGAGTGAATTCGAGGCTTCGAGATCGGTGACATGGAGACCAAGTAAGGAGATGTTAAAGGAGTGTTAAAGTGATCTAGTGAGGAACTGATGACGGTCCATGTTGGAAAGGCATCAGCGGAGATGGAAAGAAACAGAGGCCTCAGGCTGCCATGATGTGGTAAAACAGACTGACTTGGTGAGATTTGAGGCAAAAATAATTGGCATCAGTAATTGAGTGGATGACAATCCAGTTCTCTGAAATAAGAAGTGCTGAGACGTGGGTTTGAAGGGAACAATAAGAAATACATGTAGTTTTGGAGATCTGAGGTATGAGACAGCTAAGTGGACAGTTCGGCGGGCAGTTATGCGGACGTGGGACAGAAAATCTGGTTGTTGAGTATCTCATGGGACTAATCTATCTCAAATCAAGTTTAATGTTAAGCTCAGGAAGGCAGTGATCTGAACAAGATAAATGAATCATGCCCACTTAAAATGTATTTAATTTCTTTCCAATGACATAATCTGACTTTCATAGTGTTCCTCTCGGATTTTTGTAGTTTCCTATTTCAGCTACCACAGCGCCTCACGGCCATGTTCATTGATGCCACACACCCGGGCTCTCCGGGCTCTGTCCTGTGGTCCCTGTCCTTCCAAATCCGAGTGTTTATCATGGTCACGCGAAGGATTTGTTAGGTTGTGGTGTCTCAGTGTCAGAGACTCTGATTCGATAGGCCTGGAAGGGGGGCCAAGAAGCTGCAGTTCTAAGAAGTTCTCCAGGCATGTTGAGAATGGCTGGGCTAGTTCATTTCAAAGCAAAACTGGTAAGTTTTTGGCCTATCACCCAACCAGCTCAAAGCTGCACGCCAGCCATCCTACTCATTTCTGGTTAGTTCTCGTCCCTGCATCAAGAGAGGCCATTTGAGCCTCACACGGACTCAGGCCTCCCCCTTCCTTCTATTAAGTGGTCCTTGTGAGACTAGGGGCCACTCACGGAGTCCACAAACTCGGTGCACCTCAACACGTACCAGCCCTGCTAGGTGCTTGGGACACAGATAGAAATTTGTCCTGGTTTTCTCTTAAGGACCTCGGCCAAGGGCTGCTAGGGAGGAAGGTGGGTAAATGGGCAACTGGAGCAACGACAGAGGTAGATGGCATCACGGGGTCTTGAAGCCAATACCCAGAATTCCAAAACTGTCCCGATAGGGCAAACATTTCAAAGTTCACACAGAAAAATTATCAATGAGTAAGACTTTCCCCACTTTTCTGCAGTTTACAAATTTTCTCTAATTAACCTATAACATTTATATAATTATGAGAAAAAAACTAAAACATTATTTTAGAAAACTCATAAGTTTTCTAAACCAAAATCTACAAATTTATTTCCCCTGACATACTCTTTCTCACCTCATGATTACCCTTGGGTTAATGAACAAACTTCTCAAGTACAATCATAGGCCAACTGTCTTCACCTCTGAGACCATCTCACCTGTCATTCCTCAGAGAGCCTTAAATTGCAGAGCATCCTTCAGTCCTGCCTGTCTTCTCTCACAGCCCTAAAATACTTACCTCCCCCACCACCGACTTCCACCGCCCTCGAGTATCTGTCCTTCACATTCCAACTCTGTCAACATTCTGCACCGAACCTTCAGAGCCATCCCCAGCTCCCGCCATCACCATTTTTAACCTGATGGCAAATGTCTGTGCAACCCACTTGAGCCTTCAACCATCTGTACTGTGATTTCAGTCACACTGGTACATCTTTTCCTAACTTGACCACAAACTAGTTAAGGGAAGAGTCACCTACAAAGTGACTGATACCTAGTTCAGTTTTTGTCACGCAACACTCCACAGTCATTCGTGGCATGCGGGAATATGGTATTTGTAAGTCTTCTACTGGAATAGTGTCCACACATCTGCTTTTTCCCCAGAATTAATATTCTGTGGTCAGCAAGATAAGGGAGGATCTGATTGTCAAAGCTCTTGAAAAGCCCTGACCATACTGGACACGGATACTAAGTCCAATGCGACAATTTCCCCCTTCACACCCCCACGCTGAGCTGGGTGCATGGCTATTATTTTTCGGTTGGGATTCAGCCAGGGTGCATAGCTTGCGTTGGAGGCCCAGTTGTGCCAACTTATGTGTCTTTAACTAGTAGAGTCGCAGTCAGTTTCAGATAGTGGCTGATGATTATCTTATCATCATACAGAATTTACCATGACGATGGACGCATAACTGAACACTGAGAGCATCTACATGAACCTCACTCACCTTAGGTGAAAAACTTCTCAGAGGGAGTGGTTTCTCAGAGGAATCGTGTATTTCAAATCCCCCATTTCTGGAGGAATCATACTTAAAAACACTGAGTAAAGACAGGAATTCTTGACAGTTGCCAGAAGACTTAAACACACTCTCCACCCATTCCAACATTCATCAATCCCTATTTTCAGAGAATTCCTTCTCATCCCTGTCAGTTTGACACGTCTTCTTCCCTCCTCCTCTGCCCAGGCCTGGCCCGTGTAGATTAAGAACAGCTGGGCCGGATCCCCCCACGCGTGACCTTGACTGTTACTACACCGCTCTGCCATTCTCTTCCAGATGAATAATCGGTTTCCCTACTTTGTTTAGGTTTTACTTTGCAACATTTTAGTCGTTTTTTTGGTGACTTCTTTTAGTTGCAAACAGAGCAGACACTGTCTTTTACCCGATCCTTAGAGAGGAATTAGCCTCCTGGGCTCCACGTGCCTACTCAGGTGACTGCGATTAAGAGTGGAAAAAGTGGATCTAAAACCACGAAGACCTGGGCTCAGGTTCTAGCCCTGACATTTACTTGCCATGTGACCTTAAAGAAAGTCATTAGCCTCAGACTCTTCAAAAGTTGGAGAAAACAGCTATCTTGCAATGCCGTTGAGAGTAAACCAGATGTCAGAAAACGGGTTTGGAAACAGAAACGCAGTATCATCATCATACCATTTCTGCTGTGGGTAGGGACAGGCATGCGCAGAAAAAGACTTCGGGTTGATTTTGGCAAATCTGCTTTCAAAAGACCAAAGTCGTCGTTATTACTCACACTATCGCTCGGACCCAGCTGAGGCAAAGCGCGCCCTTTTCCAGGAGGTGCCGGCTAGGCCATTAAAGCAAAACTGTGGCAGTTGGACAGTGACCTGGTGCCACGCCGGGCAGGTTGGGCAAAGGCGGATCTGGGGGACTTGTGCTCTCAGCTGCATCTTATGAGCTGGGCCCTGAGCGAACGGGTTGGGTCCCAGGAGGGCCGGCTCCCGTGGTTACTGAACCCCCATCGACATGGCTGTGCTTGCTACCTGGGAACAAAGGAATCTCAGGACGAGCACCCGACTGATAGGGCTTCATCACCAACTCCTGAGGTTGGGTTCTTTCTCCTCCATGCCCCTTTCCCGCAGGTAGTTATTCTAGAATATCGGCCTTACAGAAGGCCGGAGCCCAGGAGAGTGGAAGAAACTGATGAAATCAAAATAACTGTGAAATCAGCTAATCGGATTATGGAACCTCTTCCCTCCATTGATGTATAGTATCTGCCTGTAAGGTGTGGATCACAGGAAGATGCCATAAATGCCTTTAAATCACATCAAGTTCCTCTGGATATAATGTAAGCAGCTTGTGTTTTAGTGAATTCTAATTCTCCGACAAATGGCGACTCAACTGAACCAAAATTTACTGAGCGCTTACCAAATGCCAGACATTCTAGGCACCAGGCACTCGATCCAGATACTTAACACAGTTAATTTACTTTCATTCAAGCATTTTTAAAGAAATAAGATGACACTGTAATCAAGACTAGCCATTGATCTCTGAGCAAAGAATGGATCTTGAAACGTGAAAACACTGTGAAGGATCACGGACTCCCCAGGGGAAGGACAAAAACGGTGTTACTGCCAGCAGAGGGGCTGTGCCAGCCCCAGGAGCGTGTGAGCCACGGGCCGGCCAGGCCTACCTGAGACACATGGGGACTGTGAGCTGTGTGTCTGGTTGGACGTGCCTGCACTTGGCATGTGGACGCATAGAAACATGCCATCTGCAGTGGCCAGAGTTGCCTGGCTCGGCAGGATAGACTGGCTGAAGCGTGGGCCACTGTAAAGATACCCCATTCTAACGGCACTGATTCTGTAGGTACGACTCATCACTGAAGACAGGAGGCGTAACAGGGGGTCAATTTTAGGGGGTGAATCTGGTGGAAGCAAAGGAAGCCTGCAGTTCAGGGAGACCGATCATTGGATCTCTCCATCAACACACAGGACTGAGCTAAGATGCGAATAACCTTCTGAAAAAGTTCAAGTAACCTAACTTCCTTCACGAACTACGAACATCAAAAAGCAGATTACGGTGTCATAGGTTTCGAATTAAAACCCCCCAACTCAAGTCTTTCGTAAACCAGCAGTCTCCTGATCTGGCATACTGGCCACCCTCCACGCCCAAGCACCGGCCAGTCTAGCTCTGTGTGACTTTCAACAATTTACCTTAAGCTTCAACAATCGCCATAGTATCAGTTCCTGTGGGTTAGTATCTAGTTCCACAAAAGTTGGCTCAAACTTGAATACTTAATACAAGCCAATCTTTATTAGAAAAGCTGGAATTGTTCTGAGCTGAAACAAACACCAGTGGATTTAATTCAGTTTGGTTTTTCCAGAATGCCAAAAACAGGCAATGCTTTTTCCTATTCTACCAGGAAATCTCATTCTTTTAATGCATGAGCCTACCACTTTCTCCCTCCCCACTCCCTGCTTCCCAAACTATACTAAGATTCTAAAAGGCTAACATAGGAAAAACATTTATATCAAGCAAAGAGATTTACAAAAAAATAATTAAAAGTATAATTGACACTAAGTAATATTAGTGATTAGTGAAGGATAGGATATGCGAAAACGATGCTTAAGGCAAAATCGAGACCAGATAAAAAGTATAGCAACTACTAGGGTTAGTGTGATTAACTTGTCACATAAATATGTTTAAGACAAAATGATCTAGCACTAAAAACTATTAAGAAGGTCTTCCGCTGACATTTTATCGCTACACGTCACGCTGCTTTTCTTTCACAGAAAAAAAAAACCCACAGAAATTCGTTTTCTAAGAGCAGCGATATATAATAACTATCCCTTAAGTAACTCATGCTTTCCTTTTACACTTTTCATTCCCCAAAATAACACTCTGTCATCTATATCACATTCTAAAACCAAAACTAATGACTGTACCTCACTAAAGACAAGACTTTTTTCAGGATGTATT
This sequence comes from Macroglossus sobrinus, assembly GCA_004027375.1. Taxonomy (NCBI): domain Eukaryota; kingdom Metazoa; phylum Chordata; class Mammalia; order Chiroptera; family Pteropodidae; genus Macroglossus; species Macroglossus sobrinus. The sequence continues at coordinate 150,911 of PVKZ01001469.1, read as the reverse complement.
TCAGGACTTTTATTGAGTATAGCACAAATTATGAATGAATATATTTTATTTAAAAACCTGTTATTGACAGAAATCTATCAATAATGTGGGTATTGTCAAGGGCCTGCCGATATTAATGTAATTATGATTAAAGGGATAACATGGATTTTTCGCTATAATACCAAGTAACATCTCCTACACTGCTGCTGTCGATACACACGTTAGTATTGACCTGTTCCGGGACTGTTGGTACTAGATGTATTACCTTCAGGCATATGTGTCAATGCATGCTGCCCACAAAAGTCCTACATTTAAATTTACAGCCCTGAAAACCTCGTCAGCAGGAACATGTGATTTTCAAGTAATCTCTAAGGCCTCCAATCCATCTACACACACCTGCCAGGCTATAGATTCACAATAATCAACTAATGTTCCCTATGATAATTTGCTGCCTCACTATGTGAAGGGTTCTAGAAATCAAAATGGACAAGACCATATATTCATTTTTCTTTAGGTTTATTTTTTTAAAAATTAACATTTTACGTTATGAGGTTATGTGAATAAAGTTCTTAAACCTAGGGTTTTAAGCTTTGAACCTGTATCCTACTATTTCCTTTGTATAGTCAGATTTACTGTCCATTGTATTGAAATCAATACTAACAAATGGGACATGCATCAAGTGGGATTTAATAGGACACCGGTTCCCAGAACACATCCCAAATGTGAGGGAAAGAGAAAAAGCTATGGCTATGGCTGGACCCATCAGAACACTGCGATCTCTGGCACTGTGAACGGGCCTTGAAATCAACGACAGGAAACTCAAATCCCCCTTCCACCACAGGCTTGCTAAAGGACTTGTCACTACTGTTTTGCTGCTCTTTCATCAATATAAACAAAGTTGCAGTAGTTTATAGATATCTGATGTTAGATGTTTCAATTGTACTCATCTGGCTATAGACAAGACGTGGAATTTTTAAAATTATGGGCATTAGACCTCTGAATTACTCTTAAATGTAATCCTCATCAAAATCCAAAGAGGATTTTTTTTTGAGGGGGTGGTAGTGGGTATACAATGTTTCTAAAATACATCTGAAGGATAAACTTCAAAATATCATACATTTCTCAAAGAGATGAACAATGATAAGTAACTTGGCCTAGCAGAGGAAACGTATTTTTTCTTTATTTGAAGAGAAGAGGGAACTCAACTCAAATACTACAATCTTCAAGAAAATAATCAGTCTTACACGACTGAGCACCTTACCTAACTCATGTAACAGTACATTTATCCGAGTATCTAAAACTAACACAAATACTTTTTTAAACCTTAAAACAGAATCTCCAATACCTTGGCCTACCTTCGCAAATACTTTTTTAAAAGGAAAGCATGGCACTCATGATCTTTTCTTTCAGAAAGCTGATACTCTGAGTCTTTAACAGAGAAAACACATTGTGAAAATAAAGAACAGATGTTTGAATGGATCTGGGGGGAAAGAGCATTAAACTGGTTCTGACCAGTTCTACATTCTAGCCCACATTCAACAGGCTGTGTGACTCTGGACAAGTCATTTTACAAGTCTTCTCAGTAGTTGAAAAGAAAAAAGCAACTGTAAAAAAGACTAGCTCTCTAGACTCCTTATAAGAATTGTTTTAGGAAACTTTGGAAGAGGAAGAATAAAACAACAGCCATTTCCAATGGCAGAAATGGTAATGTTGAACCTGAGTTTGGAAAAGGCTAAAGAAAGTAGAGAAATGAGAACATAACATGTGACACAAACCTCATGGAAGACAATCCCCACCAGCTTGTCACTTTACCGCTGCGGTCAACGTATTCCACAAACTTACCAGTTACTGAGTGTTAATAAGTTAAATATTAAATGGTTTAATCCTTACATATGATGAAAGAGATTCTTCTATTATTTGTTTTAAAACAAGGAAACTGAGGCACAGAGAGATAAGCTGGCTAGTGTAAAATCACAGAGCTAGAAGTGGCAGAGCTATGCTCTGACCCAGTGTCTTAATCTGACACGGTGGTGACAAAGGCAAATATGAACACTGTAGAATGGTACCACAGGACATGCAGATGGGGCTGTTTTAAGGGGCTAAATACTAAGAGATGAAGAAGAGAGGCATAAACTACAGCAAAAATTCCAATTCAAGGATGAACAAATAAGCCACATGACACATGAAGCAACTAGATCTTTAATACTCTATGAATTTATAGAAAGGCTTTAGGAACTAATTGCCTTAGAAAAACATTCTAAATGATTTGAAAACTGTGGGCACGCACATTTAACTGCACATTGTATAGCACTCGAGAGAATGTGGAAATATCCACAAGGGGACAGAGGTGTCAGCAATAGAAAAGGAGAAAGTACCGTGTGAAACAAGCCTTACGTGTGAGACACTGTATGTTTTCTTTATAGTCTTTATCTCACTTAATTCTCATAACATAGTAATTATCATCATGTCCATTTTAAGAAGACAGAAATTAAGGCTTGAGAAGATGAACTCACCTATTTAAGGTCAAGCTGGAAATAAGCAAATATCTGGTGAGCACTAGAGAGCTGTGGGACATGCCAAGGACAGTTAGTAGTATGGCTACATGGTAAGCTTGGATCAAGTTCAATGCCGCAGAGCTCAAAGCACAATGTTTTCCCTCAAGTCCAGACTGCCAGTCACTCTCATGACCGTAGATGGGGAAAGAAATGAAAGGAATGTAGTCAAGTTGCCCATGTTGCCTTGGAGGCATGTCTGTATGTCCCTTCTCCCTGCCTGTACGTATGTCGTCGACACAAAGAAATGGGTAAAAAAATGAGGAGTGAACATTCGTTTAACTCTCATGAACACGTGCTATATGCAAAGGACAGGCCAGGCCAACTCATCTACCTAGTCCTGGAAAGGGAATGGTTATGCATGAGAAAACATTTTGGGTTTTACGTTTTAACAGTAAATAGAAAGAAAAGACATCATGGTAGCCATTTTATCTCACCTTGGTGATGGGCAGGTAAGAAGGGGGTGCTCTGATAAAAATTATTAAATAGAATCAAAAGCAATATAGAAAAGGGCATTTTGGTTGTGCAGGTGGGCAAGGCTGGGAAGAAGCTGAGTGACGGCCCATGACGGGTAGGGCTGAGGTGCCTCTCACCCCTCCCTCCCTCCTGGCCTCATATGGCATTTATAGCACGGGGCTTACAGACTGAGGCAAGAGGAAGACGTTAGGGCTCTCCTCCCGAGGGTGCTGCCACATTCTCAAGGAACTGAAGAGGAACACGGGATGTTGAGACACTGCTGTCATTTCACAGGGAACATCGATTTGCTTTGAGGTTATAGGACCCAATCAAGGGAGGAAAAAGAGGAACAAGTGACTCACAACAGAACTTTTCTCCAGGAACAGGGCTTGTCCTCATGGCATAAACGTTCCCTGAGCACAGTGGAGTGCAACAGGGAGAGAAACTTTAAAATTATTTGACGCTGTTCTGGGACTCAGAACTTTACTAGCAATGCGACACTGGGCGAGACTGCCAGCACCTTCAAGGGTCAGTGGCCAAATGTGCCAAACGGAAAGGATCTGCCATCCCTACTGCAACAACTCATACAAGCTTCAAAAATAAGTAAAAAGTTATAGCTAAAATGAAAGGGTAAAAAAAATAAAAGTGGAAAAAAAGAAAGAAAAATAAAGAATTATGATTCTGCTCATAATGAAACAATTAAATTTGAAATCTGCATCTATTTAACAAATGAGATTGAATATAGATGTGTTCCTGACTTTTAGTAATGAATTAACTGTGAATATGTATCTTTTACTATTAGAAAAACTAATAAATGCACATTGAATAAAAATGAATAATTATCCTAAGAAACAATTTTAATGTTAAAAGGAAACACAGATCGTCTAGTCCAAGATGTGGATTTAATTTTCTTAACTGGAAGCATTTTTCAGGCAGAATGCATGAAATAGCAGCTCTTATAAAAATACTGCTGAGGGGGTGCTTGCTTTGTCTCTCCCCTGCATAGGTCCAGGACGTTTCTACAGTTCTTCTAAAGCACAGTTCTTTTTAACCACAGGTTGGGTGCTACCCTTAATTTCTAAAAATGAAGAAAATAAGACCAAGACGTGTTGCTTGTCAAAGAAAAACCAGGTAGGTCTACAACTGGACTTTCTTGACTTACTGTAGCATTCTTTCTACTAAGTCCCATTACTTCTATTTTCACCACCCCACCCACTCCTGCTTTTAAGAAAAAAGAATGTGGGGGTTCTCACCTCTGTAAGTAATTCCACTCTCTCTTCTTTCAAATCTCTTCTAGGTCAAGATCATTCAACCCCCATCTCTTTGGACACAAGTAATTGATTATACGAGTAAGATCAGAGAGAATAGAAAGTGGGAGGAAAAACAAGTCAGCCACCCCAAGTTTGTTACGTTGGGGTTTAATTGAAGGTTAACGGTGTTAGGGGAAGGTGTTTAGACTACAAGCTGTGGTGTGAACACAGCCTCCGTCTCCCTGTAATCGCTTGACATCATTAGGATTAAAAATTTTCAAGGAGCATCGTGGAATACTAACACATTAGATGTGAACGAACGTTCAACAACTTGGTCTCATTGTGTAAAAGCCCTTTCATTCGCAAGATGTATTTTTGGAAAACGGAACCTCAAAAAATAACTTAAACAAACAATAACTTTCAACTTAAGGCCCCAGAAGAAAAAGGCTCATGATTCTCAAACATTCTCGTATTCATCAGAAATCTACGTTAAATATAATACACTCACTGCGAGCAATTTTATAAGGAAATTCTCGGTTGGATGTCTTTCACAAGAAAATTAAAACGACCTTCAAGTTGATAGGCTTTCAAAAACGTTGGGAACTTGAGCACAATTTTTTTTTTTGTAACAAATATAACACACGAGCCATCTGCTATTAAGCAAAGTTTGGACCCTTCATAATTAAGTCGTTCATAAAAGGTAAATCTCACCACCGAGTGCGAGGAAAAGCTTTAGAAGTTTTGTCTCTAGAAAGTCACTTCATGGAATGCAAAGAGTTCAAGTCCAGCTGGGTTTTTATAAAAATTTTTCTTTCTAACGGAGCGATCGTGAGACTATTTTTAGGAGTTTAGGTTTGCTTCATGGCCTCTCCCCCAAATCACACTCGGATCTGCCTTTTCCAGGAAGACGGGGAGCCAGTCCACATGGACGTTCCGGCAAAGGGCGACAGTACACTGCCTTGACGCAGTCCGCGCCCTCCCAGTTGACGGCAAGGCCTCAGCTGTGCACCGCGAACACTGGGCGGACACTGACCTTAGGAGCCCGCGAAGCACCCCCGCTCCACGGAACTTCCTCTGAAACATTCTCTGGGAAGCGTGGCCATTCCTAGCAGAACCCGGGCCGGCCGGGCTTCCGGAACCATGGGCTTCCGGAGCGACGCAGGACCCGGAAGTGTCTGGGGAAAAAAAAAAAAAACCCTAAACCAACGAGAAACTGCGCTTTCGCGAGAGGAGGAAGGCCGAAGGCCCATGACCAGCGAAAGCGGCCGAGCTGAAGGGCCGAGGAGCCGAGGAGCCGAAGGGCCGAAGGGCCGACGAAGGCAGCGCGCGCGGTCATTGGCTCGCTGGCCGCTCGGAGGAAGGTCTCGTTTGATTGGCAAGAGAGTCGCGACCTGTCAGCCCCGGGTCGGAGACCGCACGTTCAGAGGGCCCGGGGTCGAGGGGCGGCGGGGAAACTGGGGCTTTCCCGGGACAGGGCATTCCCTGTCATCGGAAGCAGCGGCGGCGTTGGCGCGCCGGGATAAGCGCCACGGGGTGGCGGTGGGGCTCCTTTGCATCCCCGGCTGGGCGCCCGCCCCAGGTTCTGGCCCCGGCGCCGGGTGCCTGGTGGGGCGGCCCCTCGGGCGGGCGAGGCCTCCGCGGCGGCGCGTGGCGGCCGAGGCTGGGGAGTCCGGTGGCCTCCACAGGCCGCATAGGGCGGCTGGCCGGGTCCGGCCCGAGGTCTACGGGGCGGCGGCCAGCGGTGGGCGGGGAGAAGGTCGGGCGGGGAGAAGCGCGGGCGGCCCCGGGAGCCGGCAGGGTCGCCAGGCCTACCCAAGGGACGGTTCCTTTGAGCATTCACCGGGTACTGTGTCTATGGCCGGCGCTCTTATCGCCTCTGCCCTCCCACTCAGTGTGGCTGGCGGAGTCTGCCCGCCCCTTTTGTTCTGAGGCCCGACGTCAGGTAGGTAAGCTTCCTGCGCACAGTAGGGCTTCAAGATGCCTTAGCGCTTGCAGTGCACTCCAACAGGCCCGCTCAGCCCCACGACAGTTGTAAAGCAGGGCTCCAAGGGACCTTGCTGTTGTTTCTAATTGTGGAACAGTCGTTATCCAGAATGTGACACATGCACAAGGTAAAAGAACACTTTCTAACAGATTCTAATCCTGTTCAAGGTCACTTTCACATGAAACGTGTGCAGTTAACATCATTTATACCTGGAGTTTTGGCTTCCACCTGCTAAGGCGATCTTGGATAAAACAGGCCTGAAGGTTTCCTGAGTGAGTGAAAGGCCTGCCTGCCTGTGAACCAGCCACAGGAAGATAGTAGCCTCTGGCCCCCTGAAATGTGGCCAGTCTGGTTTGAGGTCCCTCTGAGTGTGAAATGTGCACTGGGTTTATAAGATACAGCGTGAAAAAAAAAAAAAAAAGACTGTAAAGTTTCATTTTGTATTGAGTATAAAATGAGAATGTTTTAGAAAATTTGAAATCATACGTGCTTCTCATTCTTTTGTTGCATAGGGCTGGTCTTACCCGCTAAATTTTCCCAGTTGCCTTCTTAAATACAGTCATGCCTCGCTTAATCATGGGGACATGCTCTGAGAAATGCATTTTGTGCAAACATCGTCGAGTGCACTCACACAAACCTAGATGGAATAGCCGTACACCTAGGCCATGTGGCATAGGCTGTTGCTTTGGGCTACAAACCTGTATAGCATGTGGCTCTACAACATACAATTACATCAAGCACAAGAGAAAATGATGCAATCAAGAGATGTAAACACGAGGGGTATGACACAGCCGGGCCCCAGAATGACATATGGTTGTCATACAGCAGACAATTTTTTCATGAGTAGAGTGTCCACTAACGATAGAAAGTATATACAGCAAATACATAAACGAGTGTCTCTGCCATTTTTTTAATCATTATCAAGTATTATGTGCTATATGTGTGTGTGCTACATTTTCATATGACAGAACAGTAGGTTTGTTGACATCAGCGTCGCCACAAACACGTGGATAATGCGTTCCACTTGTCATCATGGTGGCTGCCGTGTTTCTAGGCAGTAGGAATTTTTAGCTCCATTATATCTTACAGGACCACTGTGTTACGTGTGGTCTGTCAACCAAAACGTGGTGAAGCAGCATGTGACTGTAATCTCCTGTCTTCCAGGAAAGAGGACTGAGTTCTTCATCTTGTAATTGTGAAAGAAGATGCCAGGTTGCACGTCTCAGGTAGGCCTAGGTGTACTGTGCATCACTTAATTTTTATGGAAAGGGGGGGAAAAGGACCAAATAAAAGACTGACATTTTCAGAAAGCAAGTTCCAGTTCTGGGAGCCCTATGTAAGTCTCATGAACGTCACAGTATCTGCTGATAATAAAGATATCAATCAAGAAATTTAAGTTACAGTTAATGAATCTGGTAAAGAATATAATGAAACATGTAGAACATTTAAGCTTTTTGTTGAAAATATTTAAAATAAGTTCTGACTTTTATCATTGAATCTCTAGATAAGTATACTTTTTTTTTTTTTTTTTTTTTTGAGATTTCCAGTGAACTAGTAAGCTGAGGTTTCAGAGGAGCTTTGTTTCTGGTTGTTTATACTTGCTTTATATTTATTTCTCATTCCCTTGTTCAACCGAAGCCTGCTAGGGGGCTGGGAGTGTAGCTAGAGAGTGCTGTTATGAAGGTGAACAACACAGATGCGGCCCTCAATCCCTCAGATATAACGAGTGTCAGTTCAGAGACAGTGAAAAAGCAGATAATGACCATGGCATACTGTATTTTGCCTTTAAGCGAGTGCTGTACCTCTGTAAATCCAACAAGTTAATTGTTTCAAACCTAGAATTTATATATTCCTGCAGACACATTAAGAAAGAACCTTACTAGGATTTGACTGGGCTTAAATATTAGTAAAAAATAAAGTATATTAATTCATGCATTAATTAAGAGAACCTAAAGAATAAAAATTTTAGGTTAGAATATTTCTTTACCTTTCAATATAAAAAAGATGAAAAAATTAATAGCATCTTATTTATAATACTTCCTTTTAGCCCTTCAGCAACTTTTAGGTTCTCAGGACTTTCATAATAGAATATAAAGGAGACATTGATTAATGCCTCTAACATAGTGTAAAATTGCTGACTTAAAAAAGTTCAATTTATTTTAGCATATTATCTAGTTGTTAAATCAATATATTTGAGTCTTTTAGGAAAAATAAACAGATCTGTTGCGGGTCCACAGAGTTCACATTCCAGACAGCACTGGTGGACCCTCTTACAGCTCTGTAGTCAGGCGTCCTGCTCAGGTCTCACGGGGCTATAATCCCATTGTCTCCGGGTCTGGGGGAGAATCTCTGCTTTTCCTTTTTACCCATTCAGGCCATTAACCAAATTCTGTTCCTTGCTGTGGCTATACTGAGGCCCCTGGTTCCTTGCCAGCTGTCAGCTGGGGGACGTTCTGGCTTCCAGAAGCCATCCACATTCCTTGGGTGAGGCCCTGTTTCTCCATCTTCACAGGCAGCAGTGGTGAGTCGAGAACTTCTTAGCCTTCGGATTCTCTTACTGCTTCTGTTGTTTCAACTCTCCACCCGCAGTCTTTGAGGATGCCGAGTGGGTTGGGCCTACCCAGACAATCCAGGACAAGCTCCCCGTCTCCGGGTACATAACCTAGTCACAGCTGCTGACTGCCTTTGGCTGTGGCAAGGTACCTGTTCTCAGCTTCCAGAGATCATGGCATGGGCCTTTTAGGGGCCATTACTCTGCCCACCACAGATCTCAGCTAGGGTCATGCAATATGTCTGGCCTTAGGTACCAGGCTTCTCAGCACTTTGGACAGTGATGATGTTGATAATAACATGTCCGTTTTATTGGATGTGTAATACAGCATGTTCCAGGCGCTACTGTAAATCCTTTTTCTGAGTTTACTGATTCAGTCCTCACAAATGTCCAGGGGCGAGCACTTCTTATGCCCACTTACAGGGAGGAAAACAGAAACAGCAGGGAGCGGCTCACCTGGCTTCTCTCTCACAGCCACTGAGGGGTGGGGTGAGGTTCTGAACCTACACAGTCTGGTTCTAGGGCCTGTGCGTGCTCTGAGCCACGACGTGGTGAAACTCATTTCTGGATGTGAGGATTTACGGAACATGCTTTAGTGATACAGCGACTGTGAGTTTAGCCTCTGGCTTCACGATGTCGGGATTTAAATTCTACCTTCACCAGTTACTGGACAAGTTTCTTAACCTCTCTGAGTCTAAATTGGTAATGAACTGAATTAATAATAACACTTGAAGATTAAATGAGCCACTACACGTGAAGCACTTAATGCCTCCACATAGTAAGCTAGTGCTAGCTATCATTATTGGCGGCAATTTAGCTTTTAAAAGTGTATTGTAAAAATAAATGTTTCTTTTAGGTAAATTCAGCCCTTTATGAAATAAAATCTGGAAACTAAAATTTTCCTTTTAACACATCACAGTGCCCTCTCCTTTCTCAGCTTCGATTTCTCCCCACTCTAGCCTGGCCTTTGTCCTTGGAGCCCAGTGCTGCCCGCTCATAGCCCTTCAGCACTTTGTCCAGGCTCTGCTCGCCCCAGGGTACCGTCCGAACTCCTTAGGAGGCACCAGGATACAAACTCCACATACTCCCCCTCCACTCCTGTGCCTGACACCCACACAGCCATCACCCCCCGACGTCTCCCCGATCCCTTTTGCTGCTATTATGATTGTTTTGAGAGAGGCCCAGGGCATATCCCGGGTCCCCAGCCATGCTACCCTTTCTCCTGAGAACCTGTGCTGCCAGTGCCTTCAAGCAGACCCTCGTCATTATTACATGGTGAGTGATCAGACTCGTGGCCTCCAGCCTCACTGCCCTTAGGCTTTCTCTCCCCACTGCTTGTCAGAAGGACCTTTCCGAAGTACAGACGCCACAATTCCTGTTACTCCCCTTCTTCAAATCCTTCAGTGCCCCCCGACCTGACCCCAGTTTCTGCAAATAATTATTCTGTATTATATGTCTCTTAGTGCCTTACATGCTTCTGTTGTAGCATTTAAGCTATCACAATTGTTTTGCTTAAGCAGTTGTCTTTCCTTCTAAATCATGAATTTGTTGATAGGGAATATTAGATGTTTCACGCAAAAGAATTATACCATTTTGTCATTATCCGTTTACATGTCTGCCTTTTGTCACTAAACTATGAACTCTTTAAGGGGAGCCTTGTTGTTTTACTCATTTTTCTGTTTTTCCTCTGTGCCTAATACATGGGAGATGCTTAGCAATTGTTGAATGAATGAATGAATGAATGAATGAATAGTAAAGAATAACCCAACATCCAGTTGAAAAAATTCTGCCTAAGTCTAAAAAGGGATCTGAAGCAACTTAATTGGAATTTGTAAGGTCGTAATTTTAGAAGAAGCATACCTAGTGCTCAAAACATGGTTTCTGGAGCCAGAGCACCTGGCTTTGAATCCTGGCTCTGCCACTTACCACCTGTGCACTCCTGGACAGGCCAGTGGCCCCTGTATCTTTAAAACAAGGATGATAACAGGAACTCTCTTAGTGTTAATAGATCCCATTGAGTTAACATTTACAAAGTGTCTGTAACAGTTTCTACCTCATAGTAAATATTCTTTGTTTGTTAAGTGTAACACAGTAGTTTATGTTCTCATTGCTTTTGATGGTACTGTGAATAGAAATAGCTCAGTTTTTTAAAATTGTGGTGCTGTTTAGAGATTTTAGCTCTCAATGATTTTAATACTGTATGTTATAGAATGATCATATATAGTCATTAAACATTAGAGAGTACTTGTTATGATCCTTCTCATTAGTGTCGTGGCACATTTTCTCTTATTTTTCTGTAATCTACTGTAATATAACAAATTACCACAAACTTACGGCTTGAAACAACAGAAATTGATTATCTTGCAGTCCTGGACATGAGCAGTGCAGCACTGACCTCACTGGGCTAAGCACAGGCTGTCAGCAGAGCCACACCCCTTCCTGGAGTCCCTAGGAGAGGACCCATGTCCTTGCCTTCCCCAGCTCCCAGGAGGCGCTCACATTCCTTGGCTCATGGCCGCCTCCTCCACCTTCCACCAGCAATGCTGTGTATCTCTAATGACAGACAGGGAAGGTCCTCAGCTTTTAAGGAGTCTGGTGCTAGCTCAGGCCCACCTGGGTTAATCTAATCTCGGTCAGTCTCCCAGCACGAGATCCTTGATTACATCTGCAGAGGCCCTTCGCCATATAATTTATTTAGAAGTTCTAGGGTTCAGGTAAGGGACTCTTTGGGGGACTGTTATTCTCCCTGCCAGTCCTGTGCTGTAATTGAATCACTGCTGAAGGGTGCCTAGCTCGTACTTTCTGAAAATGGAAGCAATGTTAACTGAATTGTGAACAGTCATATCAATATCGTGTACCATTTATTCCTCTGGGTTGGTGAGAGTCACATCTGCTTAGAAGAGTGCCAGGGTGGTGCAGGGCTCACTGATCCCTGTTCTTGTTTGCAAGGTCTGTGATGCTAGTAAGGAGGGGAGAATAAGCTCATTTTAGTTGAGTATCTGCTGTGGGCCAAGTGCTCTACAGTGAATTTCACATTCATTATTCCTGTTTAATTTCTACAACAAGTTTTTAATGTTGGATAGGGAGCCTGCAGACGACCATCAGTGGACCCTACTATGCAGTAGTAAGGCCCTGTGGAATTTCATCCCTTTGGACGTGGGCTCAATTTGGTGACCCCCAGTGGATGGCGCAGGACCATAGCGATAGGGCATTCTTTCTGGGACCTGCCAACGACCAGAGCATGACCGTGGAAGCCACGTTCTCCAGGTGAGCCTTCAATGACAGCTGCCCCAGTGGTCGCAGCCTGGTGAGAAACCCTAAGCCAGAGAGTTGATGGGGTAATAAAGATTTTTAAAAGCTACTGTGTTTGGAGTAATTTATTATGCAGCAATAGATAACTAATACTAATACTGTTTTAGTGCAAATGAAATCTCGAAATGGTGATGTGACTTTGAAGATCTCCCAGTTACTAGCAAAAGCTCTTTCTACTGCAAATGATGATGATAATAATAAAATCAGGATATTGGTAGTGATTTACATTTATTGAGTGCTTACTAGGTGTTAGGTACCTTTCAGATAATTTTATAGATTATCTTAGATTATTGCAACTCTGCAATAGGTACTGTTGTGACTCCATTTTACATATAATGAAGTTGGAGCTAAAATTAAAAGGACACACCCGAGGTCTTCAGTTAGTCTGGTCATTGGCAAGACTGACGTCGTTTATGTGACTAAGGTTTTCACTCTCAACCACTATAATAAATTGTCCCCTGAAAATCCACACTGTGGGGCAGAAGGTGATGGGTGCAGCAGGAAGGGAGAGAAGGTTTCAGGAGTTCAGGCAGCTGAGATCGACCCAAGGGAACTAGGAAGGCACCTGATCCGACCCACGGAGGGTGGGCAGGGTTTGGGTGCATGGCTGCCAGGGGTAGGATGTGTCAACTGAGCACAAGGCACAGAGGAGAAAATACTAACTCAGTGTCTAGAGCTGGGCAGGATGAGAATAGTGGAGGGTAATACTAGAAAGTAGTGTGGAGCCTGATTATAGTTATGCAAAAGATTATGAATATATTTTATTAAAAAATAGATTTTTTAGTTTTTTGACTAGTAGTTTAAATCAACTACATCTTAAACTATAAAATGGAACTATTTTAGAGATATTCTGGTGAATTTGGAATGGGATCTGATCATATGAATTGTATGAAAATATGAAATTTAGTTTCAGTGAAGTGCAAAAGGAAAATAAGAATAGAGCATATAGAGCATTTGGCGTGATTAAATTTTTTAACAAAGTCAAAGATGTGTTCTGTTTATATTTAGTTTCAGTAAAACAACATGAATATCAAAATTTGCAGGACTTTTTATGTCCTCGTAAAAATAATAATAGTGGTTACATTCAAAGCACGTTAAGTATTTCACTAAAAATAGAACACATCGAGATGAAGGAAAATATCATTATGATTGTGTTTCAGTTACCTGGGAGTGAATGTTAAACAGAACTGTGGAAAGAAGCAGGACTTAAAATATCCTTTTTTTTTTCTCAAGCCATCATTCAAATTCACTAGATGGAAATTTAATTTTATAAGATGTCTGAGCTCTTCAAATTTGTTTATGGTGTGCGCTTTCAATTTAGACAATTTATCATTACTTGGAGAGGAGCTTTTTCTCTCAAGCCAGATCGCGTTTCCTTTCCAGGGACAAGTTGAGGCAGGAGAAATGTTTCCACAGGTCACACCTCGCCAAGGAGGCGGCCATGCAGGAACCAGGCTTGCTGCGTGATGACAAAGGAAACCATTTGTAACTCTCCAGTCCACAGATGCAAGCCACGTCCCTTTTAATTCTTAAATATAGGGACTGAACTGCTTCACAGCAGTACTGAGCAGGCCATTGCAAATATGAAATACACCCAGAGCCTGCCTTTGATTGGCCTCTGACAGCCGTGTGACAATCGGAAGGTCCCTTCACTGTCATGAGCCTTCGTTTCTTAATCTCTCGTAAGTTTGTCCTGTCCTCTAAGATTCCTTTTTGCTTTAATGGATTATGATCCTAAGGGCCCATTCTACATACTGGTTTTAATCCAATTTTGCACTTAAACATGATGGCCTCTGTGCCGTCTTCCTTTGTTTTTTGAAACTGTCTTTTCTACATCTGCAGGTTTTCTGCAATAACGTCATTTACATCCATAAGAAAGGCTAAGTCCTAAATTCTTGGCATTTCTGGAATCCGGCTTATCTTCTTGGTCCTTTTGATCTCATAATTTAGGAGAGGCCACGCCCTGTACCCCTCAGACAGAAAGATTCTGTACCTACTCTAGAGGAATAAGCACGAAGTCATCTCTCTAAAATATCTCTCTTTTCCACATGTACTTAAGTATTTATACTGTATATCTTAACTGCTGTAACAGGAAGTCGGGAAAAGAAAAAAAATATGACAATAATTGGACTTGACGTCATTGACCTTAGCAAACTCAACATCCAAGCCTAGTTTTATCCCCATCCCACAACCCCCAACCCTGGAGGATGGCGGGGGACTCTCAAGGGACTTTCAAAGAAGCCTTTGAAACCATGGTGAAGCGTTTTGAATGAGAGCCACCACTCATTGCGTCAGCTTCAGGACTGCTCTGCTGTTAATACTCACGTGTCTCTCAAAATGCGGGCCATGGAATAAAGGTTTATGCAGGTTCCCCAGGGTTTCATATGCTTTCCGAACAGTCTGGAAAGTATCCGGATGTCCTGATTCTTCTCGAGCTTCATGCACTGACCTCCCAGTGACTCATTTTAGAAGAGTCTATAAAAACTAAACGTTGCTCCTGGTTTTCTCTGGGTCACAGAAATTTGCTGTGGGTTGGAGAGGGTGGGGCTGTGCCGTTACGGGACTGGCCTTGGCATTAAGGTGTCCGGTCGCTGTGTCCGCAGGTACTTTGAGCCCCATGCCTGGGGCAAACAAGAGAATTCCAGGGGGTCTCAGTAGCTCATGGAATGAAGCGTCTGGCTAGATGAGTTCTGATTTTCCTGCTTCTAAAGTTGCACGATTTCAAGAGTCAGTCGCCATGTACCTGTAGACACTAGGTGAGGCAACATTGGTGGGCACTGCTGCCCCGCTGGCATTGGCTCATCCAGTGGACAGCTCATGTTGCATCCCTGTGGATTCAAAGTCCCGAAAAGTAGCCCTGAGCACACAGGGTTTGTCATTGCTGCGCCTTCTCCAGGAGTTTACTTCATAATACTCAGAGAACTTTAATACCTCCCAAGTGTTCTTTTTAGCCATTATTACAGAAAGATAGTATAACATCCATGATTTCTATATTTACTCCTTTCAGATACTGTCATTTAAAAGTTCCCTTGTTAGAAAACCCTACAGAGCAATGACAGCAGAACGAGGTTTTTACTGCATGTGTGACACACACTGTATAAGTCACTTTGGAAGAATAAGACCACTTACAGGAAAGTGCTTGGCCTTTAGTACATTGCATCTAAGGGAGAAGCCATGGAGAAATAAAAATACAAACAGGAGTGAAAGAATCAAAACGCCCAGGACATTTTGCAGAATAGAATTAACCCAAAAGGATAAAATGGATGCTTTGGTTTTCTAATAAATTAATTCTGTGAGTCCTTTGTTAAACTGAAGATTATTCTACTTAGAAGCAGGTTGAAATCTTCCTATTCCCAGTGCAAAGCAAGAAAGATCGAAAGATCAGCGTTGCAGTGGTGTTTTTAATTATCGTGGCCAGGCACTTCTTACATTCACCCACTTCCAAAGGGGTCTGGAGCATAGGAGTGTTTCATAGAATGTGTGACCGAGGGCCAGGATGCCCCAACAGTGGTGACCCTCTAAGGGTACAGGAAGGCGACTTTGTTTCAGCCAGCTTTGCTGTGAGTTACTGTTTTCTATGTGGTTAGTGAATTACCAAGTTAACATCGAATTTAAGAAAGAAAGTTTTGTAAATTTCTTCTTGTTCCCAAGTAACTGTAGCTCCAATGCAATGCAGCGATAACAGGATCCGGCTACTACTGGCCAGTTGCCTGAGGCCGCATCTGAGCAGGCTAACCAGAGCCTTATGGTGACAAGAAAGTACTCATTTTGAGGTGCTCGGGATGGGTTCCTACTCACCTACCAAAATCTTTTACCATTTCCACATACGTTTAAGTCGCGTTTAGTGAAGGCAGATATTCTTAAGTGTTATCACAGATAAATAAAAAATAATAAAGTCCTAATTTATAATAAAGTTCTAGTTTGTATAAAGCACAGGTGGCTCATATTTCCACTTTGGACTATTTCCCCCTATTTTGTGATAAAATATTAATGGCTAATATTTATGTAGTACCAACTATGTGCCAGCCACTATCCCATGTGCTTAGGTATCATTATGACCACAATCCCATTTTACAGATGAAGAAAATGAGGCATGGAGAGATTAAGCAAGTTGCCCCAATCATAAATAAGCCCTTTCCTGCAGGGCAGCTGGTGCTCTGTCCAGATTCTGCCCTTATCACCTCTGTTGGATGCCTTGCCCAGGAGCCGGACAGTAGGTCTAAATAAGCAGGGGTTTATTAACTCAGGGCGCTTCCTTAAGTAATAGAGATCAATGACCTAGCAAAGACTGGGCCTAGGGCACATGTGCTACTGTGGTGGCTTCTAGATAACCTAGAAAGACAATGGCCAACTCCTAAGTTGGCCTGGTGGGTGGTGGAGTAAGGGAAGAAAATACTAGACAGCAATGGGCTTGTTGGAGTGGATATATTAGGTAAGACCAAAAAACTCACCCTGAGATTATCTGCCACAAGAGGGCTGAGTTGTCAGACCATTCACCAAAGCCACCAGGACAATACTGGTTGATAAGAGAGAATTTAGTATTCTAAGCCATGAAGCCAGGTGGCTGATGATGAATCCATACTGTAACTTACTAGCTGTGTTACCTTGGATAGTGACTTCAGTCCCAAGACGTTATTTTAACTGCACTATGGGGCCAGGGCCAATATTTGAATTATGTATTGTTGTGAACATTTCCTACCATGATCCAGGGAAAATGTATGATATTCATCAGCACATAGTATGTATGCAGTGAGTATTAACTCATAATAAAATGCATTTTTTAAACCTTTACAATTGTCCTTCCCACTTGCATCTGAAGCAAATATCAACTGCCTATCTGGTCTTTCAAACTCCTATTTATTTTGGAATTCTAGTAACTGGAAAATGTAACAAACTATAATTTCTTCAGGAACAAATTAGTATAAAAGAGGAATTTTATCACTTGCTGTGAATTTCTAATACCAAAATTGACAAATCAAGGCAACTCAAATTTGAAATGTGTAGAGAGGGAGATTATCACTAAATCACCTCATTTAATTTATCTTTCAAAAATATGTATTTTAAAAAGGAGGATAAAAAAGGAAAACTATGAGAAAAAACGCTGTTTCCTACTGCATCTCCTCAGTGGTTGACTGTATTTTCCCTCAGGAACTGAAGAAAAGGAGAACATGAGGGTTGATTGCACCAAAAGTGCGACAAGAATAAAAGAATCGAGAAATCACATATGTCTGCACAGAAGTCAACTAATAAATCAAAAGTGTGTTCTTAGCTAAGTCAGATGTTGCTTTGAAATAGCATATGGTCAATTCCAATATACTCTGTTCAGCTACCTAACAGGCTGTCTCGTTGCTTTCAACTAGTGAAAAATCTAGCAGCACAAATGTTTATAAGGCTGGTAAAACATTTTAACTTTCTTTTATGCCCTGATTAGCTATTACTGGCCTGATGATTACATTGTAAAACCTGAAATCATAAATGGAGAAAATAACCTGTTGGCAGGATTAAACACTAATTGTTACAATGTCCTACATTAAATGTGTTCATAGTTTCTTTTTAACAGTTATTCTGATGTAAAATTTAACAAGTTTTCTTTCATCCCATATCAAGTCTGGATTTAAAATATCTGCATCATTTTTAGAGTTAAGAGTTTGAAAATTAACATGTGTCATAATAACTTTAACCATATCAAATCCTTATGATGGTGTCATGTCCTAATCAGGCAAGAATGAAGATTACAACCTTTAAAGATATTATGATGACTATATCTGACTATAAAGGATAAATAATCCCAGCATAATTAAAAATAGTTCACTTGGATTTTTAAACTTTTAAATATTAAGAAACCTTTGACTACATGAGGGCTGCTGGGGGTGAACACAAGTTCGTGCTGAAAGAGAAACTTGTGAGACTACAATTAATTGACAAGGGTAGGAAAGTTTACTTCAGTCAACCATTATTCTCTCTATTTTAGAATTGTATTTAAATGCCATGATATTATCATGACACAGTGTTAGTCAATGTCGAATCTGAAAACTATATTCCACCCCTGTATGTCTCTTTTCCAAAAATGTGACCACTTGTGTTCATGGGTCATTGATACCATGCAAGGACAGTCCACTAGAGGAAAGTATGGAGCCCTGTGTTTGTTCAGACCCAAAAGGGAAGAAGGGTGGGAAGGTATTAGTGAAAGAGTGATTTGAGTATAGAAAAGTGATAAAGGAGATGTTAATGTAAATTTCTAGCTGGTTCATTTACTTTCCACATGTATTGCAAAGTGAGTCATTCTGAATGAAAGCCAAAGTGCCCTGTCTCCAGGGACCACATTCAGCAGTGTCCAGGGGGAGGCATGGCGGACCCCTTCCTGCGTGTGGAGCCTCTTCTGTCTTCTGAGAGAATCCTTGAACCGTTTTTCCAGGATTCGGAAATCCAGGATCTCTTGTTGATTCTTGCTTCCATTAACTCTACTCGTTATTTCCAAGGCCACTAAATTATGTATTTATTATCTATTTGCAGCACATAGTATTTCATACGAGCATGGTGCTATCAGCAACAGCAAAACAGATCATGTAAATGCTCTTTAAAAATCCAAGTGATCAGATGTTGATGGGACTGGCTGTCTGTCACAGAAAGTATGTGGGTGTTTTAGTCATGTTATTTTTCCTCATCTGGTCCCTAAACAAAAGAATTGAACTAATAATAACTTGCTGATTCGGCACAAGCCGCCCATATGCAAGGTCTTGCTCCTTGCTTGTGCCCCAGTTGCAATCAGGGATGTTGTCAAGCCTTTGACCAAAACTCTGACCTTTCTCTATCTCCTACTTAATTTCTCCGTGACCTGTTTCTCTCTCTGATCTCATCCAATGTTCCTTAACACCGACTCCTAGATACCTCTGCATCCTGTCCTGTTCGCCTGCAAACCCTGCCCTCCCATTGGCCGCTCCCTGCTGATGATTATGTCCCAAGTTCAGCCGCAGCTGCTCCACCTTGGGCTCTTCCTGCCATCAGTTGACTGCTTAGGTCTCTATTTGCGGTAAAACTCAAACATGCCACATATGGATTCAGAATTACTCCTTTTTCCTTCTTGGGGATCCAGCCTGTTTCACCTCCTCTTTTCATTCCAGCCAGCCCAGTTTTACTGTCCAGCCTTCCCTGTGTCTCTGGTTCGTTGCTTATGGGAAGGAAGAAGGCGAACATGGGCAGAGGGTTGAGAAATAGCAGCAGTGACAAATCAGAGCCTTGGAGTGATCTCTGCTGTGGCACTCTCTTGGATGGATTCTTCTTTTCCTCAGTCTCCTTCCAATTGTACGGAGAAGGGATCTGTGAAGCCTTGCTTAATTTGAAGCTCACAGGTAGCAATTTGGGCAGTTATTTTGAATTTATCCATGTCAGTAGCTGTGATTGTGAGATTCTTTCTCGTTAATTCTTAATGTGCCTTTCTTTTTTCACTGCTGTAAAATTGTCCCTCTCCAAAACAGAACACTCTTTTTTTCCCTCATAAACACTCATTAATTTCTCACTTAGTGATGATTCATTAATCATGGAAGGGCATGTGAGCTGCAATAAAAGCAACTCCTTTAATTTAATTTATTTCAACAAACATTTATTGAGTGTTTAATATGCAGGGCAACGTGCTAAGCATGAGACCAAAAGAGACCTGGTTTGGGTGATAATGTAAATTATTTTTCATTGGGATAAGTGTTTAATAAACTTTTTTTAATCGAATCTAATTGGTGTAGAATTTATTATGATTTTAAGTTTAGATAGTACATTCTAGTATAAACTAGCAATAAAAATGAAGAAACATTCTTGGGTTGTTTTCATACAGAATGAATATCTTTTATTTAGGTAACATGTACAGTTCATATTTTCATAAAAACAGTACTGAATCAAGAATTAAACGCTGCAAAATATCAGTATTTATGCCTTCTTTTTGCTCTTTCCTCTCACTGATTTCATTATGTAGGAATAATATGGAGTTAGAATCAGATAAATGGTTAAAGAAAAAAATATCTGAGCAAAGTAGGATATAATATGAAATAGTTATTTTAATTTGATTCTGTGTTAAGTTATAGAATCATGGACCATTAGAACAGACAGACTTAGGGATCAAGTTCATTTCAATCATTTTACAGGTAAGCAGGCTCAGGCCCGAGGGAGAAGAT
Source organism: Macroglossus sobrinus (assembly GCA_004027375.1). Taxonomy (NCBI): domain Eukaryota; kingdom Metazoa; phylum Chordata; class Mammalia; order Chiroptera; family Pteropodidae; genus Macroglossus; species Macroglossus sobrinus. The sequence goes on along the minus strand of PVKZ01001469.1, from coordinate 130,665 downwards.
GTGATTTGCTCAAGGTTGCCCAGCTAGTTAGGATAAGGAACCAGCTTTGGGTTTAAGTGTGAAGTGTTAATCATGTCTCTGAATGGTAAGAAGCAGAAAAAATTCAAACTAATTTATCACCATGTCACTGAGAATTGGGCAGATTACAGACATGTCTTGATTTAGGGAGAGCGATGGTTTTCCTTTCCATCAGTTCTCTCTCTCCATCTCCGTCTCCAGAGTCAGGTTCTGTCTTCAGGGGCATTTCCTTCTAGTGGCGCCAGGCTTCATCCAGGCTGCTGATAAAGCTGGTCTCAAGTAGCCACAGGAGCATGGTTCCCGGTTTACCAACTTAGTGAAATACCTGAAGTAAGCCCCTTTATTATTTGTGTATTGTGGGGATCCTGATTGCCCCCAGAATAAGGGTGATTCTAGGAAAATGTTCTGGATAGACCAACACAGTGGCTCTGTAGCCCACTACATTAGAAAAAAAGCTAAATTTTTTTTTTAAGTTTCATATATTTAGAAGAAAACAGGTATCATTAAAACCTGATTTTGTATTTTTAGAATAGTTTAAAAGGTTGGAGATATTATGATATTGTTTGCTGTATTAGATCTTATTGCAAACACTGAATAATTTGTCAACGTAATATATGTTCCCTTTTCTATAAACCTCCCCCATGATCCAAACATCTCTACTAATAATTAACAAATCCAACTTTTTCATTCTCTCTTCATCCCTCCTGTTGTCAACTGTACAACTCCAGTTAAACAGCAGAGACGATTCTTATCTTAAAAAAATGTTCAGGGGCCCTTTTTATTCATACTCACTTGATTCTTTGATAAAACTAATGTTTATTATATGGTAATGAATATTAATGGTTAATGAAGTAATGTGTAATTTGCTTAGACCATTGCTGCATACATGGAAAGTGCTTTTTGAAAGTTTATCCTCCTGAATGTAATTATTTTTGTGCATGTGCATTATCACTATAGTTCAATACATACTCATGAAGTTTTTTCTAGAATGAGTTAGCAAATAAATGACTACATGGAAACATAAACGCATAACCACATTCATGAACGGACATCTGACCTGAGTAAGCACCACTCAACCACTGCTGATATTTACAGCTAATCTTTAATTCTACTTCTGTTAGTCGTCATTTAAATGATTAAGTCATTGGCCCAGTGTAATGTAAGAGTGGAGGCTTTTTCAGCTAGTGTGGGTTTTAGTCCCAGCTCTGCTTGATACTGGTTTGATTAATCTTGCTGAGTCCTGTTTTCCTCATTGGAAAATGTGTCATAGTAATAGTATCCAAACACATGCCTGGCCAGTAGCAAGTGCTTGCATGTGTCTGACTGCGAATACCAAACTACTTCCTTCTGTTCATGCTTTGTGTATTTTAAGCTGGAGCACGCTGGCACACTCTAATACAGACACACACGCACACACATATGCACAGAAACACAGGGATGTGGCAGTTCGCCATAATTGAGAAGTCAAAATCCAAACTAGGAAAATGATTTGCAATATTTTCAAAATCAATGTTATTTCACCCAGTTCCTTCCTAGGCATCTGGGCATTCCCACCAGACCCCAGACTCAACTCCTTGAGCTTCTCGTTTCCAGCTCTGCCTCTTAGTTTCCTTACTCATTCACTGAGAAACCCACTTCTTGGATTCTGTTCTTTCCACCTGTTAGCCTCCTTTCTCCACCACCCGTGGTTTAGGCTGACTCTCTCTCAGAGAAGACACCGTTGCTAAACCCAGTTCTCTCCTGCTGTGTGTTGCTCTCTGTGCACTGTGACCTTCAGTGTCTGTCCACCTCCCCAGACTCCACACGCCACTGGAACTGAAAGTCCTAGGTGTTTTCTGAATGTCCTCTGCCGGTACAAGATTTTGTTCCTTTGCTTGTGCCACTCTCTGCTTGAAATACCTGTCACACAAAGATTCTTTTAATTTTAAAGCCTTTCTTGGAAAAGTCTCTATAAAAGCTTTCATGATCACCTTCCTAGACTAAATATTACTCACTCACTGGACGTCCCACAGTGTTCCATATCCATTACATTATACTCATTCCCGCTTATTTGATTTTTGTGTCTGCCTTTCGTGGCTACTTAACCATTGTGTGATCAGCAAGGGCACAGTACCTAACATGTAGTAGGCAATTAATAAATATGTATTGGATGAAAAATTAAAAGTTTTTATTTTTCCAAGAATAAGGCATATGCAACTTTTATCCCTATTTCTTGCCTACTTCTCTGATTAGTGGGAAGTACAGATGTTATTAGCTATCTTGACCCTCATTGGTGGTATATTTGAATTCTTTATTTTCCTCTATCTAGGATTTTACATTATTAACTTGAGATGTGATTTTTTTTTAAAAAAAGTTTGTATGTATGTGTGTGCGTACAGAAAGAGGTGGATAAATAAATAATTTCAAAACGTACTATTTCAGAAAATAGCAATATTTTGATTGGCATTTCTTTATGCTTGTAGATATTCCAGATTATCAAATTTTTTCTAAATGCTGTAAAATAATTAAGATTACCATTTCACAAGAAAGAAAATTTGCGCATGAAAAAAGTATTCCAGCACCAAAAGAGCAAATTTCCCTTTTTTTGATATTAATGATTAAAATCAGTGCACAGAAATGTGAATATTTGTAACATTTAATTATGTAAACTTGAAGTAAATTTCTTGACATGAATGTTATCTATGGCTCCTGCAAATATCTATTCAAATACTTAGGTCAAATACATAAATAGTATTGAGTTAAACACTAAAGTTTAAGGTTCATGATCTAGATTTTTGAAAAATTTAGGGAAAAACATTGAGATGTATAAATTCATTATAATATATAAAAAAGAATGACTACAATAACACATGCCAAACCACTCACATAAGTCCTAAAGTTTGGTAAATTTGCTTTTCACAACAAAAACAGCTATCTAATTATGTTAAATATTAGGATGTTTTTCAAAGTTTTATGAATAATAATGAAACAGGTCTATGGTCTAATCTATTGTAATTAAGATATACATACAGCAATTGTAGTTTGTATGTGTGTGTGTAGAAAGAGGTGGATAAATAAATAAAGTAATAAAATGAATTGTGTGCACATGTAATTCTTAGGAACTCAGAATGAGTAAATTTACGGTTTATTATATAATTTACATTTATAAACAGAATAATTCATAGTTATTGATATCAATGCTATTGATATTTGGATATTAGCGCTGGTAAATGTTTAATAAACAACTTTCTTGGGGGTGGGGGAAGGAGTTCTGATTTGCATGTGTGCCAATTTCCATGGTGTAAATGCTCTTAGCACAGCCACTTTCAAGCTAACAATATGCAGTTACAGAACAGAGTTAGAGAGAGAAGTGCACGGCTGGGCCTGCAAGCTGCAAGCCGGCCCCGGTGCTACTGCCAAACTCCTATGCTTCCATAGGTGTCTGGTAAAGCCGGTTTTGATTTAGATACTCCTTTTAATAAAACGATAAAAGAAGCCATTATATGTGAGGCAGATAACCTTGATTTACAAGGTGTAGTCACGCATTTAGCGCTTCCTTTTTTCTTCAGCTTTTTGAAACTTTTCCAGATACCATGATAGTCTAGTTTCTAAAGATCAAGTTGCTGAAGAGTTGCAGAAAGGCTTTGCTGAGATAGTTTATGTATTTTTACTGTCTTGTTATGGGTTTTCTAGAAGGGATTGTCTTCCAGAACATTCTAGTCACATCAATTCTGAAACTATTTCTGCAATAATAACCTAGCTCTCTGGATTTCTTAGCCTCTTTCTTAAAGTGTATATACACCTCTCATGAGATGTGTCTTGAAGGAAAAGGGGCCTTATACGATTAAGTATGGAAAAGATCATACACAGCAGTCTCCGCTTAAAAAATCAGTGTGCTGATAGAGTATTAAGGACTTCTAGAAGTAACACAGGAATCTTTAATATTCGTTTCAAAGCATTTCCTAATGATACTGAACACTGATCCTCTTTTATGTTATCTTATTTACATTCACGAATACAACTTTGAGAATATCTCTTTCAAAATCTTCTTGAAAATACTGGATTTCTACTCTTCAGACCAATATAATGCAACACATAGCCAACTAAAAATTCAGAAACAAGTTTCTAAATTTTCCAAGAAATCTCAAATAACAAAAATTGACTCAAAAGATATATACTAAATAAAACAATCAAAATGGAAGGAATTCATTATGTTAATTGAAGGCTTTGCCTGTAAAAATACCAAAAAAATTCAGATAAATCTTTCAAACCTTCAAAGAACAGGTAATTCCTATGCAATTTAAATTGTTTCAGGTATAGAAAATAAAGCATTCAATTCTTTTTTAAAAAGCCCAAATCTGACACCACAAAAAATAAAACAATAAATCATCTCACTTATGAATATTATTGCAAAATGGTAAATAAAATCCAGCACTATGTTAGAAAAAAATCAGATGCCATGACCAAGTGTGGTTTATTTCAGGAATATGAGAATGTTTAATCATATGAAATCTCCTGGTTCAAATGACTACAGTTCAACAAAGAAAAAACCTTTATAAGATAGGGAGGGAATGATACTTCTTGAATAAGATCATATAGCTTCTCAAACTAGTTGCTAGTACCACGAAAGTCAGAAACAAGGCAGGTATGCCTAGTTGCCGCATTATTATTTGATATTTTTCTGGAAATATAATGATATTAGACAAAGGAGTGAAATAATGGTTATAATAATTGGAAAGCAAGGGACAATATCGTTATTTACAAATGATGCAATTATAAATTTAAAAACTCAAGAGAACCAATAGGAAAAAGTGTGTTTAGAAAGAATCCAATAATGTGACTGGTCACAAAATATGTAACATGGCTTTGATAAAAATATAAGCAAGCAAATGATAGAGGAAAAACTTTCCAAATATAATTGCAAATAATAAAAAAAACAATAATAAACCAAATACCTCCGAATAAATGTAACCATATACCATCAATATACAGTTCCTAAATGAAGAATGAGATATGAATAAATGGCTATATATACCTTACTCTGCATAACAGTACATAGTATTATAACTATGACAAAATTAGTCTAATTAAATTACATACTTGTAATTGCAATTAAAATCCCAACAGAATAATTCTGAAGTTCACCTAGAATAATAAATATGTGGAAATAGGCAATATATTTTTTAAATTTTTACCATGAATAATATGATAAAAAATAACATTAGCTGAGTCATAGAATATCTCTAAGACCTCACTGGCTTAATAAAATAGGAACTCATATGTCTTTTATGTTCCAGAGCAACAGGCTGTACCTTGTGGGATGAGCCTCTTTGTGATCATTCAGGGATCCAGGTTGAGTCCTACCTATAAGAGATGCTTCTTAATGCATTTGCCCATAGGTGTACATCACCCCAGGCCAGATCTCAGTCATGTGGTCTCAGCTGTTTGTTGAGCTAAAAAATGAAATCTAGCTGTGTACACTGGAAAAAAAAAGAAATGCATTTTTGATAAAACAAAGCTATCTAGTGACAATTTTATGATCAGAAACAAAAATTCTAAAATATACAATGGGCATCAATGCTTTTCTAAAATATAAGTGGGTTTTCCCCTCATTGGTTGAATGATACTATCTTACAGAGAAGAACTAACTGTTTCTAGCCAATGGTATGTGTAGAAACGTGGCTTAGTTGTTTGTGCACAGCTGGGCTAACAGGAGAAGCTAAGTGGGTGGATTGTCTAGTTGTACTCAGTGCTTTAGACTGTTTAGGAAACAAAACTTCACTGAAAGTTTATGTGGGCTTGATGCTCGCTCCTACATCTGGAACATAGAATGAGCAAAGCAGATGGAACTCAGTCTGGTGAGGGTATGGTACTGAAGACATCTTGAGAACACGGGTGTCTTTCAACAATTATTACAGCCTGTGAACATTGATTTTATGTTATATAAACTATGGGCTTGGGAATTATAGGAGGATGTTTCCTAAACATATATTCTAAGCGTAGCCACTTCATAGTATTTTTCTGAGAATCAACTGTAGTGTTATGTACAAAATTACTATTTTGTATAAAATATTATGTAAAATTTGAAAAATCTTTATTCTTTCCTGAAATATCAAATACAAGGCACTGGAGATGGTGGCATTGATGAAGATGGACACAGTCTCTGCTTTCAAAGATCTGGTTGGGGGTATATGGCAAGCAGGGGACAGAAAATAAACATATAAACAACTAAGATAAGTTCAGATTGGGATAAATACTGTGAATGTCATTAAACAGGTTAATGAACTAGAGACAGGATGAGAGGGGCAAATTTGCAAAGAACACTCGATAAATGTTTGCTGAATGCATGTGTTTACTTATATATTTTTTGGTTCATCTTTAAATGCATTTTACACCGTGAAGTCAAAAGCAAAATGTTTTAAATAACTTTAATAACTCTAAATCCATACACAAAGGATTTTCGTGATCTAAATCAAGTTATGTTTGGACATCAGGCAGAACGACCCCCTCAATCTGTCAGCTTTTTAACAGAACTAGACATTTTAAAAAGAAGTAGAGCTTTTTTATTATAAATGGAGTACTTAAAATTAGCCACAGATGTAAATGTGTGGCCTCTCCTTCTGGCCGCTCTCCCACACGTCTCCAATTGCTTCTTGCTTTGGCACCCGCCCTGCTCCCTTCCTTTCCATTGTCATCATTCCTGGAGACCTAATCCATGTAGTTCACTCTGCCATACTAACATTTAAACAACTGTACCTGTCTCCTCATCTATAAAATTGGATTAACAGTTTCTTGTCACTCAGAGTACTGATGTAAGAATTGTCATGATTTATGTGAAAATGTGGTTATCGTAAAGCATTATTTTATAATTTTCTTTTTTTTTTTTTTAGTTTTGTAGAACCTTATAATGCACTGGTGCCATCATTTATTGAACAGGTATGTTGATGACATTCTTCATTATTTCCTTCATAGGAAAAAATTGCACTTCTGGCTAATTAAATGGATATCTAAGCATTAAGTAAAAACTTATTTTCTATGATTCCTTAAAATGTAGTTTGTGAGTGAATAGGAATGATAATTCTCAAAAATTTTTCATTCCCTTAGCTGATTGTCATTAATTTGGCTGGCTTTGTTGTTCATGGAAGTGTTTTAGAAAATTTTGATGATTACCTTCCTCTTCATGAATATGAATTCTTGGGCTTCAAAAGATCACAAAACAATAATAAAAAATGCCCATCTTCATGTTAAATTTTCCAATGGGAGGAAATGAGCTGATCAAAGGTTGTCCTAAAATTTTGTTCCATAAATAGCATATATAACTTGATTTTAGAGATGGAGCATGCCCCTAGTTAAATGATAAAGATATTGGCTACTGTCAGTAGGCCTTATGAAGATGTTTTTGGTACAGTGTTCAATATACTGCATAGTGTAATTTGGTCAGGTAACATGAAGTTACTTTTGCTAACATCTTTTTGTCAGAGTTAATGGCAAGTTTGTTAGACAAAACTAGTGAATTCCTCAATTCCACTCTCAATTATACCAGAGATTGTCATGATTAATAACTATTGGTGAGAGAGTCTACACAGATAAAATATTTTTACTCAAAATTAAGCTCTGTATCAAACATTGATATATATATATATATTTTTTGTTTGTTTGTTTTACTGATACTCCTTCTTTGTTAAAACTGGGGCTGTGCTCATTTTATTCTTTCCAAGTCAGTGTCAATTTTGGCCCCATAAGCATAAATTCAGGCCAGTTCCTGGATGTACAGTTGGTAAAGTATCTATGTGTCAACAGCCTTCTAGAATAGTGGTTCAATTTTCCCCAGAAGAAGCATTCTTTTTTAGGGAGAAAATTTATTTTGATGATTTTCAAATTATTGGAACTCCTTAGGCAGTTTTCCAGCTGGCCAACTCCTATTCACTGATTTAAGAAGAAGTGCAAATTTTGGAATTTTGGCAGATGCAGGCATGACCTGGTCAACTTCGAGAGGCAGCACAGACAGAGATTTCAGCATCCACATTCTAACACTGTTACCGGTTGCTTCTGGATGAAATCCAGCACTTTATTTTTAATATATGAAGCTCAGTATCTTTTTAAAAAATTGCTTTCCATTTATGTTCTAATTGTGAGACACTGTAGAGGCCCTAAGTCAAAAAAAGTCTGAAACAAAGTGTTCTTTGATTTATAAATTCTAAACATAATTTCTCTGATTGTCTGACATGCTTGTTTACTCTTGGAGGCTCAAATATTCTTTATTCAGACAATTGATTGCATGTAGGTTTAGGATATTAATACTCAGTATTTAGAATATTGAAGATGGGAATTATTCTTGCAATATTTATAGAAAATGTGGTATAAAATTTAAATGCTAATTGTAAAAAAATGATAATTCATATTAAATGCTTCCATTGGTTAGGTGATCATTTTGTATTCTTAGTGAAATTAAATTATTTACAGGCTCAGAGTAATAATAATGATATCTTTGAACTCTTGAGCAGTATATAAATACTGTTATAAAGAAATGAGACTGTCTCATCTCTCTCTCACATACAAGCACATACACATATACGCATGCCCACATGTGTGTGACAAAATTTTTATAATGAATTTCCAACCTCTGGGAATAGCCAACATTCATTACTAACGATGATTGACTGTAGGTAGACTTCAGACATTCAAAATTGCTGGGAAATAGCTTACTGATGTCAGAAAAGGACAACTTTTGAAAGCGTGGCCGTGAATAGGTTACCTGACTTATCCAAGTCAGTTCCTACGTCTTTGAAGTGAGGATAGTAATACTCAGTTTATAGGATAATTATTAGTATTAATTAAGCACAGTGCCTAGGGCCTAGTAGATATTTAACAAATAGTAACCCTGGTGAAAATCAGTATGAACTCTGGAGTCAAATTGTCCTGGGTTTGAATTCTGCCTTTTGTCATTTCCCAGCTATATGATCACTGGGCAAATTAATGAACTGGACCTCATTTTCCATCTAGTGTTGGATGAATAAATGAAATAAAGCATATAAAGCATGCAGCCCAGATGTCAATAAATGCTGCCGTTATGATTAATAAAATATATACTGCTTTAAGAATTTCCCAGTGGTAGGACTGGGTGGCACCAGCTGGTTCAGTGCTTTCCAATTTGCCTCCCATGATACTTGATTATTGGATGGACACTCTCTCTCTGTTTTATTTGTTTATGGGCATGTAAAATATATTGCTTTTCCACATGAATTTTCATTCAAAGAAAGAGCTGTATTGCTAAGAGAAGCTCAAAAAACATCCACTTAGTTCAAACTCATTAACTTACAAAAGCAGTAGTCGAAGCGCAGGGGGTGACTGGAGAAGTGGGCAGGACTAGAATCCAGTTCCTCAGGATCCCGACTTCAAGTTACGTGACATCAGCACTGTGGCATTTTGGGCTGCACTTTAGTTTCCATCTTAATTACATGACTTCAGAAAGTGAGATGACATCCGCAGTTTTTTCTTGAACTATGTGCTAATCAGAATTTTTTTTCTAAAATTTATTTTAAATTTTATAAAAAATTTTTAAAAATTATAAAATTACAAAAAAATTCTAAATTATTTTTACTAAAAAATAAATGAGGGAAAAATAGTATTAGCATATGTGGGTTAGTCTGGGTTCTCCAGAGAAAACCAATAGGAGATGCATATCCACATGTATATCTATTTATATTTATCTATCATCTGTCTATCTATCTATGTGTCTCTCTCTTTCTCTATCATCTACCTATCTGTCATCTATCACCGATTATTTATTATCTATCAATTATCTATGTATCTATCTGTTTATCTATCTATCTATCATCTATCTATTTATCCTTCTATCATCATCATCTATCTATCATCTATCTAGGTTTATTATAAGGAATTAGCTCATAGGCATATGGAAGCTAAGAAGGATCTATAGTCAGCAGGCTGGAATCCCAGGGAGGCTGATGACATAGTTCCAGTCTGAGTCTGAGGGCCTGAGAACCAAGAGAGCTGATGGTGTAAGTTCCAGTCCAAGTGTGAAGTGGGGAGAAGACCAGTGTCCTAGCTGGAAGTCCAAATGCTCTCTTGTTCAACCTTTGTTCTATTCAGGTCTTCAGGGGATTGAATGAGGCTGACCCATGTTGGGGAGTGCAGTCTGCTTTAGTCTACTCATTCAAAGTTAACCTCATCCAGAAATACCCTCACACACACACCTGGAATAATAGTTATCTAATATCTGGGCACCTCATGACTCAGTCAGGGTGACACATAAGATTTATCATCACACTAGATAAAACATTTTTATCATTGATTCCAATAGTCTCCAATGTTAATATTCACTCATTCTCAATAAATATATTTTTTCTATATACATGAAAGTTTGTTTTCTTATATGTCTAAATTCTCTACATAATGTTTTTTCCCCCACATATAACCCTCAGATAGCACTGTCTGAATCTTTCTGTTTTATGATAATTAATTGCTTAAGTAACTTATCTATCAACTTGGTCAAGGAGTGGCCATTACTTTATTATGTTTAGAATTCATGTTATGGTGATATTAATTTATAATACTTGATAATAGTTCACCTAATTTTAAATATCTTTCTCATAAGACTTGGGTTTTATTACTATTTAAAGACATATTCTTCTAAAAATTATAAAGTGCTTATTCTTAGGTGGGAGCCATGCACATATAACCATCTTGGTAAACTCAAATATTCTGAAATAAAGATCAAATAACCCCAATGAATTTATATTGCAACCAGAAAAAAAATGGACATTTTAAGGTATAATGGCAAAGATTTTCTGTGGTCATTCATACATAGCAAAACTGAATCAATCAGATCATCTGTCTATACTATCTAACTCCTTATTATTATTTTACGGTCCTTGGGCAGAGAAAGAGGGAAAAGCAATACGTTCCTTCCTCTATTCTGTAATATTTGACATTTATGGAATTATAAAAACAATTAGGAAACATGTCATTCAATTTTATGTTGATGGTATTTGACAACATATTTAATCCTGTAGTTGATATATTCTGACACCTCTTTATTAAGATATGTATTGAATTTTCCAAAAAATTGAAAGATATCACATTAATAAATGCATTTCTACCTTTAAAACACTGGTTTAGTAACTGTCTAAATATTGAAATTGTTACTCAAGTGAAACTCCACTGAAGTTTCACTTCTAGCTGAACAAATTGTCATGAATTTCTGCTTCACAGATGCAGCATTTTCAATGGTTTGACCGGGACTTGGATGAGGCTCGCAAAAGTTTTGTGAATAGCAAATATCGCATCATGACGGAAACATTAAGTTAATTAATGGAACAAAGTGGAAATAATTTGGAATCACTTCTGTATATGTAGTAATTTTACTTAGAAGGATCATCAGTAGGCCATTTTCCCTCATGTCCTTAATTCCTTGGCACTGTTAAGCATCCTCTCTTTCTTGGACATTCGCCTCTTCCAGAGTCTGTGGCACCATTCAAAGTCCACCCCGGCGTTGCAGTGGGAATGAGCATGGCCTAGCCTCCAGGTGTCCTGATTGGCTCTTGCCTCCACCACTCACCTCCCGGATGATGACTTTGGCGCTTTGACCCATAGTGCCGCGGGTCTTCAGATAACATCGTTTCCTTGTAACTGTGATGAAAGCCATAGCAATGGTCCTTCCTCATCAAGTTGAAGAATCTATTGACGAGGCGAAGTGAGGACTTGCTGTAACTGGCTTGTAGGCTGGTCTCAGCGCTGTTATGAACTGCCCCAGGCGTGCACTCCCTCGCAAGCCAACCTCTTCCTTCAGGCCCTGGCTCCAGAGGGTCTGAGATGATAATTTTTGTTTTGTTTTGGTTTGGTTTTATTTTTTCTTTCGGGTGCTCTGGCATCTTCATTGGCTATACCTTCTGTTTCATGAACTTGACACTGCACTTTTTACTTAATTTCCTCCATTATATCACCACAATTCATAGCTTCTTTACAGCTGAATTCATATCTGCTTTGCTCTCTTCACCCCTACATTTAAACCACCCGCCAGACAGTTTTTGGGGTGTTTCACTCTTACCTCAAATTAATAGGCTTTACCCCGCCCCACCCCATCCTCCTATATCATTGCCAGTAACATTGGCATTACTTTTGCAATCTCTTTAACATGTTCTCTTTCTTGTTCCACAAAGGCTATTATCAGGTTGCTTTTATCATTTCTCTTAGATATGCTATTTCTTAACAGTCCTTGCTTTATCTCACCTCATCTATTGACTGTTAATTCTGATTCACCAGTAGATTTGCCAACTGAAGCCTCTCTTCTGTGTCCACAGCCTTCCCTAGGACATTGCTGATGACTCTTCCAGAATGTTTTGCATGCATATAGCTGTCTGATCAACACCACCAGTGACTTCCTCTTTTTTACTTGTCACTTACAATCTCATGTCTCTTGGCTTTGTCCCATCTTTTCCCACAGATCCTGCACTACTCTCTCTTTCCAATTATGATAAATTATTTGTAATACCTCCATATGCCTTACATTTTATTTCCTTGGCTTTTGCATGCAGATTTGTTTTACCTAGAATGCTAACACATATCATCACTACTGATCTGAATTTTAGGGTTTTTTAAATCATTCTTTAGTCCAACAAAATCCCACCTCTTTCATGAAATTTTCTGCCAGTGAATTTTTCCTTTTTTGAGCCTTTAAAGAAAGACCCCCTTTCTCTCATTTAGCAAAATTGTCAACACAAAATAGGAACAAATACAGTCTTAGACGCATATTTTTTTCTTCTTAAAAATCATGACAAAAGTGTCTTGAGTTTCATATTTGCATTTACACATGATTTAGTTTGATGCAATAAATAAATCTGCCATTGTATTTTAGTTTCAGATCAGTTATATCCTCTTTCAGATCCAGATTTTAACCTAAAAAAAATTTGTTTGATTTTGATTTCTCTTTTCTGAAGTACTACATAGCAGTTCAGGATTGACAGCTGAGTGTCCAGGTAGGGAGAGGTCAATAGTGTGACAATTGTCTTCCTCCATTTCTTGTTTAAAAGTCTCTATCAGGAAGTTTTACTCTTACCTAAAGCCAGTGAGTAGAACTTCAATGTTTACTTGCATACCTGAAGTTTAGGGACTGGTGTCTGCTTCTAGGCAAGAGAGTTCTAAAGGTGAGAGGCTGTAGGTAAAATACCCATTTGGCAGCAAAGAAAAAGGGTAAAAAAAAAAAAAGCCGTACCTTCATAGTTGGAGAAAATATGTGACTCAAGAAGACCCAGTTTTTTATGTTATATTCTGTGTACATAATATTGCTAGATTTGGAGGAAGGAGAAGTGAAAATTGGTGGAATAAATATCAATAATTTAAGATATGCAGATGACGCCATTTTACTGGCAGAAAGTACAAATGATTTGAAATGACTTCTGATGAAAGTGAAGGCACTTGAACATCAAGAAGACAAAAAACACAATTACAGAAGACTCCCACAACTTTAACACAGTAAATAAAGACACTGAAATTGCTAAAAATTTTGCTGACCTTGGCCCAGTCACCAGTGCAAATGGAGACTGCAGCCAACAAATCACGAGAAGGCTGAGACTCTGAAGGGCGGTGGCAGAGTAATTGGGAAGGGTCACGGAGAGCAAAGATGCTTCATTAGAGACCAAGGCTGAGATCGTCCACACCCAGTTCCCACGCAGGGGCACGTACATTGGACAGTGAAAGCTGATAGGAAAACATTGGTTCACCTGAAGTACAGTGTTGGAAGAGAGCTCTGTGGACACCCTGGACCACCAGGAAGATGGATAAATGAGTCCTAGAGCAAATTAAACCTGAAACATTTCTGGAGGCAAAAATAAGAAAACTGAAGCTGCCCTACTTTGGATACGTCGTGAGAAGGCAGAGTTCTTTGGGAAAGATGGTAATGCTTGGAAAAACAGAAGGCAGCAGGAAAAGAGAAAGACCACTTAGGAGATGGAGTGACTCTATGAAAGGCATGAGTCTACAGGAGCTGAGCAGGGCTGCTGAGGACAGGGCATTGTGGATATGTCACTTACTCACAGAGTTGCCAGAAATCTGAGCTGTTAATGGCACATAACCTACACACAGTAGACCCATGGGAGAGAGACATTCAGGGGAATTTTTGAAAAGAATTTTGTCCACAAAGGCCACGAGTGGAGGTGAAGTCACCAGGGAGAGGAGCAGATCACAGAAGCCCCAGGGAAACTGCAACTGGAGATCTAACTGAGTAATCTCCGAGAAGCCCACCGAACGTTCCAGAAGAAAGAGTCAGTGTTGAGCACATAAGCTCCAGAGTACGTTGATACTGTATAATGACAGTTCAACCAAGTACATAAGCTTGGGGCAAAGGCATCATTTCCCCTGTGGCTTGCTCCCTGGCCTCACCTTGGAGGGAATGCATACTGTGACTTGGGAGTGTACAGACCTCTCCCTCGGCAAACTTTCCAGTTTGTGGTGGCACCAAGCCAGATGAGAGAAGTCAATTGTCGGCAGTTCAGAACTCTGATTATTACATTGGATTGGACATTAGAATGACCAAAATGAGACAATATGAATAAAATGAGAGGACTATTAATTCTCTAGGTTCAAAAGATATGACTTCCTTTGGGTGTCATGGAGGACAAGAAAAGCTAGCTCACAGAGTTGTTTACTAATAGTAAATAAAACTCCAAATCTATTAATTTACCAAGATCTTTTCCCATTCCTTTCCCTATTTATTTTTCTTGACTGACTTTTAAAATCAACTTTATTAAGGTATAATTTACACAACAAAAATGCACCCAATTTAAGCATATAGTTTGATGTGTTTTTATATATAGTTTATAACTACATAAATATAGCAATATTTATAGTGTTATATATATAGTTTTATGTGTATATAGTTACCCTTTTGTTTTTAAAGAACATGCATTTACATAGAGTGTATCAGTTTGTCTTCACAGTCTGTTCAGAGAGACAGGTAGTTCAGCCAGGGACCATATAGTGCTGATGAGAAAACCAACGCCCAATAAGGGTTTATGCTTTGTAAATAAGTTCTTTGAAGGGGAAGGATGTTAAAATTGAAGCCTTGACACCAATTCCAGTGCTTTTTCTACTTTTAAGCGGCCGTTGCCCTTTAATAGAGAGACCTAAGTCTTGATTTTAATAGATAGCATAGAAGGGCTTTCAGAAATGGCAATCGGGAAATGGAGTAATAGGGATATGTAGACAGGACTGGAGTCCGTAGTTAGAAACCCAGAGGGGCTAACTTTTCATAGATAGTGGCGACGTGTAACTTCTTGGGCAATTCACGTCAGTTTGTTTGGTAAGAAGATGGCAGGATTATTGGGTGTTTTTGGTGCTCCGTGTTATCATTGCCTTCATACATATGTAGACACCAGTTGGAATGGGTCGTTGGGGGAGAAGTCTACTTCTTGGTTTGCTATAGATGTCAGTTAATTTTTGTGGACGATCTATACAAAAGAAATCCTGTAAGGATAATTTTTGGAATAATAATTGCAGGGTACGTGTATTTTAAGGTTAATTTCTAGAACACAAAAAAATCACTGTGCAGTAATTGGGAATAAATCCAAAGGCAATATGAAAACGCATTACTTCCCCCTATATTTACAAGCAGTAATATAGGAAAATATATTAAACCGAATCTTTGGGGACTTAAGCAATATTATGCCTTATACATGATGTTTCAATAAGTGTTTACAGATTTTTCTATAGTTGACTTTGATTTTCTTCTTGCACATTTTGAAGCTCACTTAATTGTACATTCAGCTGGGGGTTTGATTCATATTTAACAAGCAGGTTTTATTTTTGATGTTCTTTCTTTTACCTTTCGCACACTAAATAATCCTTTATTTTTAGAGTATGTCACTTCACAAAGCCTGCTAACCTCAGGGTTGATAGGAGTTTTTATTTCTTCTTTACTAACCACATATACCTTACATATTGGCATTTTAATGAGCTAACATACTGCTATATTTTCAAGTGAGGGAATGTAATTTCCTTTTTGGTGGGCGGTTTCCTATTAAGGATCCGATTTAGTTTTTTAACTGGATTGAGTTTTGAAAAGAAACATGACTCAACCTTTCTCATTTGATACATGAGGAATGATTACTGGAAGATTCAGAAGCAAATGTAATTATTTCTAGCTTTCAACAAGGAACATTTTTACTTCTTGGAATATCTTATTTGAACAATAGTTATAGTTCAGTTTTTTAAAAGTTCTTTAAAATAAGGAGATATATCATTTCCTTTGATATCAATTTTACCCCACAATACGAACTACTTAGTGCTCTTTCAAAGGCTGCCAGCAGGGCAGTTATTGATACTATATTTGCACAGGGAAATTAGCTGTATTAATGACAACTTTAAAACTTGCTCACCCTGTAAGACAGCAATTCTAAAAAACCATCTAATGGAACACTTGTTTAAGTATACAGAATTACTTGTAAAAGAAATTCATTGCAGCATTATCTGGAATATTTTAAAAATGTAAACTACTCGCATAGAAGCTCCATGAGGCCAGGGTCTTGATCTGATCTGCCTTGTGTATCCATGCTATTATGAATGGAATTGTTCTCAAGTTCATTTTCAGGTCGTTCATTGCTTGTATATTAGAAATACAATTGTTTTTTGCATATCAATCTTGTATGCTAATTTTTTAGTACATCAATAAAAGCTTTTCCTTTACTCTTTCTTTTCTCAGATTTCTTTCCCAGAAGAAAAACTATCATGAAATTTAAAAAGAATTCATAAAATTAATTCAATAATTATTTATTAAAAATTATACATGTACTTTTAACAGTATTATTAATACAGAGAGATATAATAAAAACAAAACAAAACAAAAATCAGTACCCATATTTAACTGTGAGTCTAAATGTGTGTTTATTGATGTGTATTGATCACAGATTTAGTATTACATAGATGGACATTCTCACCTTTTTGTGTAAATAAAATACTTTTACATCATTAATTTTAATGACTGCCTGATATTCTATATACTATAACTTATTTAATATAGTATAATTTTTTAAATTATTAGTTAACATTAAGTTGTTCAGAATTTATAACCACTGTAAATAAGACTAACATGAACATCCTCCAGTGTGTAACTTTGAGATAGCCTTGTGTGGTATCTGTTTAGATGAGAATTCCTGAGAATGTGATGGTTGGCCCAAGCAATGCTCACACACAATCCTAGGATCTCGCAGAATGTTTATAATAATTTACTTTCCCATCAATACTGTTTTCTTTTTCAATGTTTTTATCATTTCAAATATATCTTAATCACTTAAAATATCTGATGAGTTATCAGAGAGACTTGTCTACTCAATTTTCTTAATTCAAAGGAGAAAGAAAAGAAAAGACCAGACAAGAAGCAATTTTATACAGGTGTTATTTTTAAACTACATAATTCAGAATTTTAAGGAACAATAGAGTTTCTTTTCCACCTCACGATATATAGCTAGCATAATTTTTAGTGATACTCCTGTTGAAATAGAACAAGATTGACCTTGAGCAAATAAATAATTAGGTATTTTAAATTATTAAAACATTTTTCTTGTGTTGGCTAAAACCCCAATCTTTTGAAATTTCAACAGAACAGATCAGACTTATTTCTGAGGCAATGCAGCTCGTTTCCCACTGTTGATTTCACATTAGTAGTTTCAAAAGAGAGTTCCTAACATGGGTGTGTTTCCTGGTAGTTACCCGCTTCTGGAAATCAGATATTTTAAAATTTTAGCAGAATTTTAAAATTATGAGATTCTGTTGCCATGGACTGAAGTTTAATAAATCATCTCCAAACTCCCTTTTGTTCCTTTTTACTAAGTGTTACTGGTAAGTTTTACAAGTTGTGTAGTTTTTACATACAACCTGGATGCATTTACATAAAATAAGGTAGAGTTTTAAAGAAGCCAAATATTAGAAGTTTATCAATTAAAATTGGGGCAGGGGTAATTTGACTATCTGCAATTTAAGGCAAGAAGCCATTTTCCCCAACAAGTCAGCACTGAGTAACAAGGAGAACACAATGGGAGGGCAGGGCTCCATCCTACAGAATCTCCTCAAACTCATGTCCCACCTCGCAAATTACATATTCAAATCTCTAGTCTGTCATCTGTTTATATTTTAAAGTACAGATACGCAAATTAGATAAAATGATAATTCTCCAAATTTCTATTTTTTTAGGAGAATATTTTATATAACTTTAGGGATATGGATGAACTCACTTGAAGTATGCATTGTTTTTCTTCTTTGTGATTTTATTGGCTTTGGTATATAGTCGGTTAATAATTAATAACATTAAATTTATATTTCAGTGTGACTAGATGAATAAAAAGTAAATATGTGTTTCCATTTCTGCTAAAGCATTTTGAAGATTTTAATTTTTAGTCTTCAAAATAATGTCTGAACTGTCAATATAAAATACATAAATATTTATAAATGCTTAGATTCTTCCTTTTAGTTGTAATACCAGATTTAACTGGGGTTGGAATGAATAGTAATTTAAACTATAATAGCCTGTGGCTTTCTGACCTATGCTGTATTATAATTATTGCTTCTTGGCCAAACTTCTCTATACCTCACAGCCTCATTGAAACCTGTTTTTAGGTTTTATTAAAGTTAAAAAATAGCCAATAAATATAGCATCAGGTAAATGTGAATGTTGGCATGCAGACTGGAGGTGCTAACTCCCTTCTCTCATTGTTCATTTACCTTTAAGTGTCTACAATGGGGCAGGTGATGCTCTTTTTTTTTTTTCATATGTGAATGATGAATATATTTTATACTATTTCACATTTTGACACTGCTTCTCATTACAATTTTTCTTTTCATATTATGCAGTTGATGGGAAGTCAATTTTTCTGTACATGATAGATTCCATCATTTGCTCAGTAATGTATCTCTTGGCAGTGAATATATTACAATAGCACATCCAAATGGTTTGAACAGAAAGAACTCAAGTTCTAATCTAGAGTCAGAGCCTGGGTTTATCTATCTATTTCTCAAATGGACACCCTACTCATGAAAAATAAATATTCCTAAATAGTTCTCATTTCGTTTGTTCTCTATCTCAGACCCTAACAAAACTGGAAAAATATCTTACACATTTAAACACTTTCTTACAAATGTTTCAATGTGTATTATTTGTGAGAAATTTTTAATTTAATTATAGACATACAATATTAATGTTTTATTATTCATTAATCCTACCAGACTATGGTTTGGAAAGCAAACATCTGAATAATTTTTAAATATCAAAATATTTTGGCTCAATTCCTAATTATTGGCTCTTTAATTTTGTGGCATGAAAAAAGCAAGAAAAGCAATGCACTTGCAATAAAACCGAAGAGGATGAGAACGAGACTATGAGACTGTGGAGCTTGCGTTTTGTCATGAAAGCAGATTGAACCATAAATAACCAGTCTCTCAGACAGCGTGAGCACGGAGGGGTTACGTAAGTCATGCCATCTCAGGGCCTCCGACATTCACGTGGTGCTTATTACATTTATTTTAATGTGTCTTAGTCTATTTTTATTAATCAATTTCTTATTAAGTCTAACATGGGTTAAGAAATATTTTAACTACTAAAATATTTTATGTCCATTGACTGAAAACAAATCAGCTATTGTTTGAGCATTTTGTACCTGTTATTTTAAGATAGAAATCTTTGCATTTTTTTTCTCATTTTTAAAAATTTTCTTAGATAAACATAATCATTTTAGCTTTCTTTTTCTCTTCTTCTCTTTTCCTCCCACCTATCCATGTGTGGTACATCCATTAAAAGCATCGTTTTTCAACTCCCATTTTTGAAAGATATCAAAACAACAAAAGAAATGACACATGAATTAAAAAATAAATAAATGAAGAATAAGAAAAGAAGTTTTGCCTTCAGTGACACTAGAAACAGCTTGGCATCCGACTCTGCTCAGTGTCTTCTCTGAGATGACATGGAAACCTCAGGTTTCTGTCCTTCCACGGTGCCACCCAATTGCCCTCTGTCATCCTTTTGGTAAGAAATATTCTCCTAATAGTATCTTCCATCCCACCTGTCTTATCTACTTTTGTTATCTTTGGGACAGATGAAATTGTTAGCAAGGCAAGGAAGGTTTTAAATCGCTTGACTGACAACCAATAGAAATTCCAGCTGATGACTAAGAAGGTAAAATCTTCCATATCGCTGTATGTTGGTGATATATTGTCATCTTGACTCTAATTTTGTCAGGTTATCAAGAGCGCATTGTTCCATTGTATACACTGGCTAAGAAAATGAAGCTGTAATAGAATCTCTCTTTTTATTTTCTCTTTTTATAATCTCTCCAATCTACCACCAAGATTATTAATAAAAATTCAAAATAATACCATTTTCAAAATCTATGGTTTTGTTTCCCCATTTCACATGCTTGTTTTATCTCACTTATTCTACTTAGTTTTATTTTTTTCAGGGCTTATCATTCTATTAGTAATTTTCAATTTCAAACCATATCTCTACATATTAGAAAAATCTATGAGAAATAGCTATTACCTTTTCTTTAATAAAGAATGTAATGCCAGATAATTTAAACTCTCAGTATATTTAGTTATGATCAGATTAAAATACTATTTTTGAATTTCTTATTCTTTTCTTGGCTATGAATCATTGAATACTTCTAACACGCTCACTCCTTTTACATTTTTGTTAGTCTTCTATCACAACCTCTCTTTCTATGGTTATTTTGAAATTATTTTCATCTTTCAGCTAACTTCTGAAGAAATATGCTTTGATTTCACTCCAGCCTGAGCAAGACCCTATTGTTTTTGTGTTTTTACATATATTTGGCAATTACAACACCATGATTTGACATTTTCATTCTATCTTATGTAGATTTTAAATCTACTGACTGCCTTCCTGTTCAACTCCATTTTATTTATAATCGAGAGAGATTTCTTTGTTTGCCACTCAATTTTGTTTGAATTCTTCTGTGCAGATTTAGTATAACCTGCAAGTTTTTTATTACTAAAAAGCATTTTTCATTTCTTCTAGAATCCTAATGAAATGTGGACTAATAGTTCATGAATAAGTTATATCACTGCCTCTACCTTTCTTCATGTATAAAATGAAGATTTGAAAAAAAATGTTTCCTACCACCCAAAGTACTTACTTTTGGATAAAATATTAAGAAAACATATGCTAGATTTATTATGGTTTATATACAATTCTATCATGTATTTATCAAATTTTAAAGGTTTTTAAAATATAATTTATCTACCGTAAAATCCACCCTTCAAAATATATAATTAAGTCATTTTTAGCCTACTCACAAAGTTGATCAACCATCTTCACCAATTTTAGAATATTTCATCATCTCCAAAAGAAACTCTATCTTCATTAGCAATTATTCCCCATTTTTCTTCTCCTCTTAGTTTGTGCAATTGATTTGCTTATTCTGAACATTTCATGTAAATGAATCATTCACAATATGGTCTTTTGTAACTTTTTTCCTTCATTTAGCATGTGTCACCAATTCATTCCTTTTAATGGCTGAAGAGTATCCCACCTTATGAGGACACCATTTCTCATTTATCCTTTCATCAATCATTAGACAGTTAGGTTATTTTTGCTTTTTTGGATATTATGAATAATGTTGACCTGAACATTTGTGTTCAAATTTTTGTGAACATATGTTTTTATTTCTCTTGATTATATATCTAGGATTATGCCATATCATATGCTGAATCATGTGAAAACTCTGTTTAACATTCAGAATAACTGTCAAACGGTTTTCCAAAGTGGCTGAAATATTTTATAATTTAACCAACAATGAGAGTACCGGTTTCTTATCTTCAGCAACACTTGTTATCATCTGCCTTTTTTTTTTTTTTTTACCTTAGACTAGAAGTGATACCTCATTTTGGTTTTGATTTGCGTAGTGACTAATGATATTGAGAATTTTTCATATATTTATTGGACATTTGTGTATATTCTTTGGAGAAATTCAAATCCTGTGTCAAATTTTTAAATTGGGTTGCCTTTCCATTCTTAAGTTGAGAATTTCTTATATATTCTAGATGTAAGATACTTGTTTAATATATGACTGTAAATTTTTTCTCTTGTTGGTTGTTTTTTTTTACTTTCTTATGGTTTCTTTTAAAGCACAAAGTTATTTATTTATTTATTTATTTATTTATTTATTAATAACTCATTGCCTAATCAAAATTTACAAATATTTACACTCATATTTTCATCTAAGACTTTTATAGCATTAGCTCTTTCATTTACTTCTACGATCCATTTTGAATTAATTTTTGTATATGAGATCAAGGTCCAGCTTCATTCTTTCTTTTTGAATGAAGATATCCAATTACATAGCACCATTTGATGAAAAAACTATAGTATCCTCATTGACTTATCTTGACACCCTTGTTAAAATCAATTAACCATAGATATATGGATTTATTTCTGGACTCTTCATGCTATTTAATTGATATATACAAATGTCAATTACATGTATATATACACACACGCAAACACACACACACAAACATACATATGTACTAGACACATTAGACACACACTAGACACACTGCATAACTCCATGATCTGTCTGCAGTTGTCCAACTTGAGAAACAGTAGCCCGAAGGTTAAGTAGAACATTTGCCAAATATCTAAAAATTTCCAAACTTTCCAGGAGAAATCCTGTGTCTCAGAAACCATATAATATTTTACAATTACTTTAAAAATTTTCTGCAAATCATGGACATGAAATGACCAAGACAATGATATTTTACCTTTGCACCTGGTATTGTGATTGCTCTTATAGGACTTGCGCTATCTTTAACAACACAGAATTGATTTTTTAAATGAAATGCATCACAGAAAAAGTATCTAGTGAATAATTTTAATAACAATTTATGGCGCTATCGTGGGACAAGTAGTCGTCTAACACTTATTTGCCCTTGAGATTTAGTAGAAATTATATCTCTAGTGCTCATCACAAGGAACCAGTTTAACTGAGTTTGGCTTAGCTGTGAACAAATGGATTAACAAGTACCTTATTAAAACTGTAATTTACATTTCATTCATCACATTTAATAGAATCAACTTTGTTGTTTCAGGGTGGGGAAAAGCATTCATTTCCAAGGATAACTTTAGGTACCATTAATTTTACATGTTTTTATTGTTGGTTTTCATAGTTACCATAATTAAATGCCCTATGTAGCATGGAAATATAAGATGCGTGACATACAATTCTGCTGCTAAAGACTATTTATTTAATTATTCAACATATTAAAACCATTTGTTTGTCTAGCTTGTGAATTTTCTTGCCACTATAAGAATATTTAATTAAAGTAATTTAAAATCTTTGATCCTTTCAGGATGTAATTTAGGTCGTTACATATTTTTGTGTCAGAAGAAATAGTCTGGATTTGCATCGATAATGTTTTGACTTAGATTTTTATTACTCATGCTACTTATTTGTTTCCTTCATTTCTTAAGTATTTCTGCTATTTGCATATAACAGTTATCTGGTCATATTTGTTAACAAAGATTAATGCATTTATTGATAATATGAGAAAATGAGATGTAATCAGGAAAAATTATTCTATATGCAATAGTATTTACTATAACACCAATAAACAAGGGACTGATGAAAAAATATTGCGATACACATGTTAACTTTACCAGAGAAAATGGAACACTTGAGATCATTGTGCATATTAAAACCTTGACTCAGTCTTGCCCCTAAACAAATCAGTTAATTACTTGAATAGGATTTACAGTATATTCTTAATTTTGCTTTTTGATCTATCTTTAAAATTGACTTACAATGATAATTCTTGAACTCTGCTGGTTCTTATGAAATAATTGAAAGCTTTGATTCATTTTTATAATGCCAATCATAATAACTTGATATACTTGAAGACACAACTATAATCACCTTATAGATTTTCAAATAGGGAAAAAATAAGTATATATTGAAGGGCCTGTATTCTGTTTTCAGAATTAGTATCCTGTCAAGATATTTTTCAGATTATATCATCAAAATAGGAAAAAGTAACATTTCCTTAATGTGAGACAAGTGATCTAATTTTAATGACAGCTACTGTTAACATCAGGCACCCAGAAATATTTTATAATGCTTAGTAATTACAGCAATCTTCCTTCTCTTTTACTAATTATTTCAAAAAAAGAAGAAGTAAAAGCTTTAAGAATGGGCACAAAAGGCAGCTATATTGGATCTTTTTTTGTAAAGCAAATAGCTTTCAAATCATTCCATTAGCTGTCAGCAGAGCACAAAAAGAATTAATCAAAAATGACATCAATTTTAAGGGCCTGACAAAATCTCATGAGAAAAACAATCTCATCATCGAAAGAGAAAAATTAAGGGTAGTGCCCCTGAGTCCATAAAGGAGTTTTTTATGGAATCAGTTTTTCCCCTGTTGCACCCACATTCGTGTTATAGGAGATTATATATAAAATCTGTTTTAAATTCTTCTGGTGCATTTATTGTAAGAAACTAATTTGTCTGATGTGCTAGTTAAAGTTAATCTGTACCTCCCTAAATATCTTGTTTTTACCTGAGTTTTTCAAACAATTTGTATCTTTGTTAACTTATTTTCTTGATTTTGACTTTTTTAGCATAATATTTGAAATCATTAGATTCTTCTGTAGAATTAAGTAGACTCGAAATAGACAGCTAAAGCACATATTACTTGAAAACAAAGTATAAGATAAAAGTAGGGAAGCACGTATGAAAACAGGTATTTTCGTGGAGTCTAAACAGAAATATCTAAGAATTTCTAATTTAGTATCATTTATCATACAGTCATTTTTGATAACCATTAAAAGAATAAGACTTGACCTGTAGCATTTACTAGGAGTTTCTCTACCTGTGTGACCTTGTTTGTTGATAATGGTGACTCTGTGATGTGCACAGGATGTATGTCACTTCTGTTCTTCAGTAGAGTTAACCAGGGCTTGGAGCAGTGAGATCTCTAAGACAATCCTTCCTTGCAGAGGGGAAATAAGACTTAGAACCAGAGTCTCTAACTACTTTTCCAGGCCCTTCCCGCTGCTTTACTGCTCCTGTGTTAACTGTGCTCTGTGCAGAGCAGCACTGGCTGCAGACTTCAGGAGCCGCTGAGTGGAAAGGCAGATTAAAGCTAATTTCCTTCTTTCTAGTTCTTTGCTTGGGATACATCGGTGAACAGATCAAAGGCTCGTCTTCGTGAAATTTATAACATAGCAGAGGAAGACAGCAACTGAATAATAAACATGAATGAATGAATGGACGAATGAGCTAATGAATAGATAGAATTTGTTAAAAGGTAAGTTCCGTAGAAACCAAGAAAATGAGAGCCTTGGGGATTGGGTGCTGTGATGGAGGTGTGGGACAGAGCGCTCTTGCCAAAATCTCTTTTCTCTTTTAGGAAAGTGGGTCAATTTCTACCTGCCTCATTATGATATACATAATAAATGTAAATTATAACAATTTAAAGATAAGTTATATAAATATAAATTATATATGTGTTATACATATATATGTGTGTGTATAGTAACGCACATGTATGTGTTCGATCCTTCTTATTCACAGATACTGTATTTGTAAATTCTCCTACTTGCTAAAATTTATTTATAACCCCAACTCAATACCCATTGGTCAATTGCAGACATGCACATATACAGAGCAGCAAAAAATTTGAGTCACCCGATGTGCACATGGTCAGTTAAGGTGGAGCACGGCGACACAGCCTTCTTACCTTAGCTCTCATGCTACCAGTAAGTGTCCTTTCATGGTAGTATATTTAGTGCCAGGTTTTCCACAACTTTTTCCTTTTTGTTGGTGATAAGGTGGCCCCCAGCATAGTGATGAAGTTTTGTGCAGTGTGCCTAAATGCCAGAGACCATAATATACCTCGTGGAGAAAACAGGCATGTTAGATTATCTTCATTAAGGTGAAAGTTATGGAGCCATGGGCTGTTAATGAATTGACAATGTACATTAAATAAAATGTCTTTAAACATAAACACACATAAAACAAAGGTTATGTATTAATAGGTTGATAAAAATGTGAGCCAAGGCTCACAGAAACCCAACCCTGAGCTTCCTCCTGAGGAAATGACTCAGTATTTGCTAATTCAGATTTTATGGAGACTTTTACAGAGCCTAAATACTGAGAATAACAAGAAGTAAGGTTATAAGGCATTTAATACATATTAAAATTACATCTGTAATTACAAATAATTCTTATGAGATTATTTTCCATAGTTGTTATATTTGCTAGCTATATACTTTATGTTTATTAGTACTTTATGTGATGTAAGAACTTAAAAAATTTTTTTCTCAAGTTATTCTAGTCGAGATTGCTCAGTCTGATCCTGTTTAATGAGAAATTATTTTGGAGCCCTTTGAATATGTTATAATATCTAAGATCTTGCCATTTGATACATGGCTCATTTCAGTGTTATTTATAACACTATGCTTATTTGTGCATTTTCTTCCTGATTTCCCTCCATGCTTGAGTCTTGATATTTTCTCTTGATCTACCTTCTAATTTGCTTATCTTCTCTTAGGCTATATCTAACCTACTGTTAAACTTATTTTTTGAGTTATTTTTTATGTTTTCCTCATGTAGAATTTCCATTAGATTCTTTTCTATAGAATCCAGTTCTGTCTTAATGAATTTCATAACGAGTCTTTGAATATGCAATATTAAACTCAGAACTGACTGTGGGATAGAGAGTTAAGTTACTTTGTCTAGTACAGTGAGATGGCCTGGAAACAGAGAAGAGAGGTGAGGAGATGATCTTGAGGGTGAGAGTGTGCTCTCAGGAATATGCTGAAAAATTAGAGCCTGCACAGAAAGGTGACCAGTGAGACATGCTATGATATAGTACCACCCTGCCACACACATGTACACACACACACACACACACACACACACACACACACACACTGCTTACGTAACACCTTCCAATAAGACTGCTGCTCATATCCGCCCTTGTAAATCACTTTGGGGAAAATTCAGGGGAGCAAAAAAGCTAAGTTTCACATGTAAAACAGTGAGATCAGAAGAACTGAAGAATATGAAATACGAATGAGATTAAGTCAAGCATAACCAGGAGCTCACAGCCAAGTGTTCCCATGAAAACCTAACCCCCTAAAATTTCACAAATCGTATATAAGGCATTGGACTTCCTTTGTAATATGGGAAAAGGCTCACTAAGCTGATATCAGGATTACAAGTGATTGAAGCAAAGGTTGGGTTTATAGGAGATTGTCCAGAAAGACAGTAAGAATGAAAGTTGTGTGCTTCAAGGATGGATCACGAGTAACAAAAATACCTTGAGGAAAGACACTCATAAAGGTGGGAAGGTACCAAGGTCAGTGGTGCCTGAAAGTCAGAGCATCAGAGTGTCTTAAAGAGAAGAGGGTAGTAAACAACATCACACAGTTATCAAAATAAGATAAGACTGCATAAATATTCTTTTTCTTTTCTTTGGTCACTTAAATCACATGTAGCTTTAACAAGAGCATTTTTGAGCAAACAGCTATGGTATCGGAAGCCAGAAAGTAGTAGGCTGAAACATAAGTTGCAAATAATAAATAATTTCAGTGAACACTTACTCCTTTTCCAAAAAGCTTTGTGGTAAAGTAAGGAGAAAAAGAGAGTAATAGATAGAGGAGGGCTATGCTCTCATAAAATGTGCTGATGATAAAGGGCCAGAGAGAGGGAGAAATTAAACATATACCAGAACAATCTTTCACTTTTTGCAACAAAGAGAGAAAATGAATAATGGACCAAGGTTCTTGAGACAGAGGGAGAGATTGGGATCAAGAACAAGGGTTGGCATTAATGTAATAGCTAGGTGGAGAACAGGAGGAGAGAAAGAGCAATTAGGGGGATCATTTCATAAACTATAGAAATGTCTAACCAATATACTGTATAGTTGAAACTAATAAAATAAAATTTAAAAATATAAAAAAGCAAAAAAAAAAAAAAGGACAAGGGTGAGAATACTGTATTGGAAGGAGGGGCTACCATAATTATTTCTTAGAAACTTAAGTGCTTTTGGAACAGTGAAGAAATGACCCTTACCATAAATACATCAACTTTCTGTGTGGTTCTAAATCGACTTTGTAGGTAGAGGGATGAAGAGTCGATTTGGACTTTTTTTCATTTATAAGAACATAGGGGTTGGAAATTCCCATGCCCATTACTTCATGAGTTTCCACCTTAAACAGAGAGAGTCAGCCTTTCCCTTTGCTTCGAGAGCAATCTGTGTCTCCCTCCATTATATCATTATCCTCACGTCTGAGCTTTACAAATTACTTATTTATTTATATCCTGGCCTTATGCAAATAGAGAGGCAGATGGATTAAAGTCGCCACATTTTATTGTAATTATTTGCATCTAATTGGCGCAGTTGACAGCAGAGATGTATGTCATATTTTTTCCCTCAGTTGCTGCATGTGTACTGAATAAATGAGTTAAATTATGTTTTAAGTTGCAATGTAGTGAACACGATGAGAAATCTGTCACATATATAAGGGTCTTCTAGGAAACTCAGCACAACAAATTCTAAGTAACCATCATTAGCTTAAACTTAGTGCTTACTCTTAAATATTAACCCCTGTGATAATGTAAATGAGATTATAGACTGATTAATTCCTAAATCTGAATTCAAATTTTTTTAGGTATGATTTGTATTAATTAATAAAAGTAATAATGATAATGACTACCATCTTGAGTTAAATGACACTTATGTATATGTAATACACATATTTCTTGATCTATCTATACATACCTACATTCATATATATCATCTTTATATGTATATTCTTCATAATAACGATGCAAGGCAGGCATTGTTTTAATTTTTCTGAGGATAGAAAACAGGCCACAAGAGAGATGTAGTTTGTTTAGAGCATAGAGTCGAATGTGGCAGAGCAGTAACGAACCAAACTTTCGACCTTCATTGGCAGATTCTTTGTCTATTACTCCTATGAAACATGCTGAAGGAGCAAGGGGTCTTCTCTGATTGGTGCTGAATCAGAGAAAAGTATGGTCCTTCCAGAGAAATACCTCTCATATCAATTTTCTGGTAATTGTCACAGAATTAGGAGAGCCTGAGCCAGAGTGCCATTCTCCTTGATTATTACAAACCCACTTTCCTTAGCATGATATGACATATGACACATTTTAATACAATTATTATCAAGTGGTTAATACTGAGACCCACCCCAATGAAAATGTTATATACGAGCGGTCATAGGTTCTCTTGACCATTTGACTCTGTTGAAAGTGTGGAAGGTCTGAGATTTTATTCTCCTTGGAATCTAATAGGTTAGCCTGTGGCAGTTTTGTGGAGACCAGCAGAAGTCCTAGTTCGGGGCAGAGACCTTTGTGGCTCATGGACAGTAAGCGGCCTGGGCACTGGCACGTTTGCATCAGTTCCTTGCACCCAGGTTCCACGGGTACAGAGTGAATGGTTAAGAGAGACACCAATACATGTCACATACGTCATAGATGACTCTGCAAGGCACCCTTAGTCTAGGAGACCCAAATCCTTATAATGGGCTGTCTCATGAACCCTTTGCTCTGAAGTGAGACACATCTTTAGCCCTCAAGACTGCAAGCATATCTGTCTTTTGCTCTGAATAAGGATGCTGCATCTTTCAAGGTTATTTGTTATACATACATTCTTGAGAAGATGACCTGGAGCAAAGGGCAGTTGGTGCCTCACTTTATGAGACCTGCAGAAATGTGACAAACCTATGGAGAAGCCTCTTTTATCAGACTCTAAAAATTTATTTTTCTTTGCAAACATCGGACATTTTGCTGGAAACTGCTTCCATTTTAATTGCTCAGTATACCATGCCGCTTAGCATTCTTGCTTAGAAACACACATTTTGATGTTATTATGCAATGGGTATGATTATCATCTGAATCATAAGTGATGGTATGATATATCACCACCTTAAAGTAGAAGCAACTCTTATTTCTCTTAAATTATATATAATTACTCTTGGGAAATTGTATTGAAAGACTAATTTTACATTGCTGTGTCACTTAATTACACATCAGTAGTAACGGGAAGAATTCAAAATATTTTATAAACTTCCTCCAAAAAAATAGTCAAGCTCAAGACATGTCTTACTCCAGTTATTACCAAGATCAAGAGTTTGTGGATTATCAAGTTTCTTACATATAAACTCAGGTCGCTGTTACTCAAACTGAGGAACCAATCTTTGCTGAAGCTTCTCATTTCTCACTTGGGAAAGTTGTGGGCACCCCCTCATGACCTCATCTAAACCTAATTATCTCCTAAATGCTCTATCTCCAAATATCATCACAGTCAGCATTAGGGTTTCAGTATATGAATTTGGGGAGGCATAATTCAATCCAGAGCATTCGATCCCTGGCCCTCCAAAATTCATGTCTTTCTTCCATGCAAAATACACTTATCCCATCCCACGATCCCCAAAAGTCATAACTCATTCCAGTATTAATTCTAGACTCTAAAGTCCATAGTAATATCTGCATATCTTCTAAATCAGATCTGAGTGAGACCTGAGGCAAAATTCTTCCCCAGCTGCGGATCTGAAACTAGACAAATTAATTCTTCCAAAATACTGTGGTAGGACCGACATACAATAGACATTCCCATTCTGAAAGGGAGAAATAAGAAAGGACAGAGTGGTGGGTCCTGAGCAAGTCCAAGTTCAAAGCCTACCTGGGCAAATTCCATCGATCTTTTAGGCTAGAGAGTCATCCTCTCTAGTTTGATGCTCCACCTTCTGGATCCACTGGGCTGGCAGTTCCTTTAATTTGCTGACTCACTGCTCTCTGATTTTACTATTCCCAGGTAAACTATAATATTTTAACTTGTCGGTATATTTCATTCTCTTTCCTTATAATTTATTTTGCTCATTTATATATGCAGACATAACAAAATGGAATAATACTCAGCAAATTAGCTGATAATTAGTTTTATTCACTTAAAGATATTTTCAATGCCATTACATGTTTTTCTACATCACTATGTATAATGGCTACTTAGCATTTAACTGTAAGAATGTATCATAGTTCATTGGTCCTCTACTATTTTCACATGAGTGTTCATTTCTACATCTTTGCTAATGTAAACAACACTTTAAAACGCATGCTCCACGCTATGCACAAAGAGTTTTAGAGATAGATTCCCAGGAGTGAGAGAGCTCCATGGAGGGGTACTGGTTGCTGCTTTGAATAGTGTTCCTTAAGCCTTTCCAGGCAGTGCAGGTAGAAACAGCCCAGTCATGCCCTGGCAGGATTCTGAGCCAAGAGTTATTGTGATCAAAAAGAGGTTAGAACTTCAAAGTGAGTCCTGCTTTTGATGACCGAGAGACAGGGACAAGGCATTTTTTCATGCACATTGGCTACTCCCAATATATGTAAATTCTCATTGACACAGCTCACTTCTCTCAACCTGTCTCAAAATGTGCGTGCGTGTGTACATGCGCACGCGCGCGCACGCGCGCGCGCGAGCACACACACACACACACACACACACACACACACAGTTTACATTGGGCACTACCATGCCCACAGAAGACATCGTTGCTTTCAAGCAGTTTGAACAACTCTGTTAGCTTAAAGTCTAATTTCATTTTAAAATAACTTTTGCTCTCTGAAGTGTGCCAAAATCACCCTTTCTTCCAGTGACAAACTTAAAAGTGAATTAAAACATAGAATGTAGAGAGGTGTTTGTGTGAAGTGATACTAGACGACTGTTATCATTGCAGAATCTGTAAGTGTCCTCTCGGATGAGTAAAATGTTTCCTGTCATGTCAAGTGCCTTGTAGTTGTGTTACATCCTCCCTCCTGTTAAAGGACCACTTAGGACAATGGGGTGCAATTAAACCGACAGAGCCTTGGTGATCTGGAGGGCAGCTCCTTCTTGAAGTGCTTCATTTACTCCTCTGTGTTCATAATGGATGCTTTTCTTACATTTGGTTATCCTGGGTGACTGAGTAGTAAGAAAATATTTCAGGTCTGGACTAAATGGGATAAAAATTGTCATATTTCATTAGCTTATTTTCAATTCAAAATTTTTACACATAGAGCCTTCATTTTTCACAATCCTTTCTAAGGACTAATATAAAAATATCACCCTTACGTAGTATATTCTAGACCTTCTCCCGAATATATTTTATTCTCTTGTGTTTTGTTTTTCAGCTTGAATCGTAAATTCACACGGAAGTGGCTATTTCTACCTGAAGTACAACCTTAATATATTGTTGATGCTCAGACATATCATATGATGATTATAACAATAAAAATTTAGTCCCATGGAAACATTATTAAATTTTTCTCTATCTTAGATTACATGTCATCCTCCTGGTAAAATGTGATAGCTGTGTGATTTATGTGTTCTCAAAATTTTAAAATATTTCACTATCTGACTTCATAGCCTAACACTACAGATTTAATTTCTTCAATTTTTTTTCTATCTAAGGACTGATGTGAAATGCTTTTCACACTATTTAGCCATTTTCTAGTTATAATAAATTTCATGTCCCTCTTAGTTTATTAGGTCTATTTTTTCTCAGAGTGTTTGTGAAATTCCATTTTGTTGCTTTATTCTTATGGCTAGTCCTTTATCTTGCTTTATCTTTTCCCTTTAAATTTAAATTAATGCTAAATATTCTTGCTTTTCTCTTTCCTTATATTTATTTCTCCGACCTTAAATCACAGTTTTTTGGTTTGCTTTTCATGAGTTTCTATCAACCGTTTCTTTTACACCTAAGATATAATTTAAGATACTTTAATTATTAAGTTAATTTAAGAAACTTTTGTCTTTGATACAGTCTGTATGTGGAAGCAACTCTCTGATGCTTCCCCTTCATGTTCACATAGTGGAACATTCGTATGCTGTGCAAAAGGTAACTTGTGTTAAAAAAAAAAAAAAGGCAACAGGCCCAAAATGGAGTTGCTTATGTTAAGCCTCATGTTGCCAAACAGACTTAATTACGGTTCACTCTCCCAGCAATGGCACCTTAAACCGGGAATGGCCCGATCAGCATCAATTAGGTCATCTGCCTGGCAGAACTTGCCATAAACTGAAGGAAGTTATTTTGCTGACCCCATGTCAAATGGATGGATATTGAAATCAATATTTGGCTGAACTAAGGTGGAGGCCAAAAATCATCATCATAGAATGTCTGTGATGCAAGAATATGTTTGAAATTTTGCCAAAATTAAAAAAAATGTTAATATGAGTAATTTACAGTTGAAGGTTCAAATTTTTATAATTTAACATTCTGATTTTTCAATACTGCCAGTTTCTACATTGTTCTTGGGCCTCCTCTGCTACACGTTAGGACAGTAAATAGATGTTCCTTTCTACTGATGTCACTGGAGATACGAGACATGAATCTCAAAAACCTTATGACCTAAATAAATTAAATATCTAAAAATATTAAAGTTTTTAAAGGCTATTTGCTTTAATGCTATGAATGCAATACAGAAATAATTCTATAAATATCGGAATAATATCTATGCTTTGTTGTTCTGCATTATGCTATTTAAGTTTTCATAAACACTGTTGACTCAAAAAATACATAATATTCTCCATAGGGTTATCTAACCCATTCTCTTAAAACTTTACTATCTTCTTAACCACTCTTTTAACTTTAGAAATAAAAAAAATGTGGTTTCACTTAAAATGAAGCATTTTCAAAGCACTTATTAATTATTATGCCATTTTCTGGCAAAATAAAATCAATATAATTGTATCTCAACCAATAGAATTTCAACATCGAAAAATGTAGATATTCAATACCGAAGATATCTTGAAGATTTTTATATGTATATGTGTATATAGAACTAAATATTCACATACTAACAAAAATCTGAAAACATGCAGTACTCCTTATGGTCTGATTACTGATTGTGTATAATGGTAACCTACGGTAATCACATTGTCATGGATTGTGCACAAGTTCTGTGTTACCAGAAATGATATTGAGGTATGCATTTGGCTTAAGTTGAAACCATGGAGTCAGTTTTGCCTGAATAACAGGCTAAAATCAAACTTCACTGTTTCTTCCAGCATTAAGAAGCTGGAGTTTTATATTGTGCCTGGTAATTTATCAGCCCCACAAAAGGTCACCATTTTTATGACAAATAATTTTTTCTTATACTTTCCTTATCATATGTTTTAGTTTTTCTAATGTATCAAAATTTATTCACTTTGATTTAGTCACTTTGAAAATCTTTTTCTCAAATAACCTATGCCTATATAACAAAAATCTTAAAATAATTTTTCTCCTCTACTTTTGTTAATTAGGTAATATAAACTCTCATACAGACATATTAGAGAATTACTTAATCTCTCATTTAGAGTGAAAAGTTTTCAGCCAGTTACAGAATATCGAAGATGTATATATATATATATATATATATATATATATATATATATATATATTCATTCATTCATTCATTCTTTCTTTCATTTGGTTGTACTTTTCATGTTGGCACTGGATGCTTTGAATTTGGTCAATTTTTCAATTTCTGTCACACTGACCTCTTTAAATCTGAAGTTCAATATTTTTAAATTATATTTAATCTTATCTATAACTTTTTAATTATTAAAAAGATCACTTGATTTTTTGAAAATTAAATTTATTATATTTTCTCACATTTTCATGGACAGAATTTAACTTTTATTTTTGAATTCTAGAAATTGCACATTTAAAAAATCTATAGAATTTCTTATATTCCTTGAAAGCTCTACTACTCCTCTGAGAAGAATCTATATTTACAATTTCTATTGCTATCAGAATTACTTTGATGTTCAATTGGACCACCAGAAGGAGACAAGGAGCAATGATAGACTTCAAGTTCAATACTTAATAATCATCCCCAATGCTTGCTAATTAACTGAATCTCTCAAGGAAGATGTTATATAGATTTCTGTGACAAATAAATAAAGTGAGATTCTGTGACTAAGCATTGATTTGACAGAGATTCAATACAAATTTATCTATCTATACAAATTGACAAGTATCTAAAGCAATCTAATCAATTCAATGAAGATTAAGAAAAATGAGGAAATGCCAAATGACTGTTGACTACAATCTCAATATTATTGGTTATCTAATAACTGACAAGGAAAATAATTGCATTTATTTAATTATAAATAGAGATATTTGCATTGGGGGGTTGAGAATGAATAGACAAGTTAAGTAATAGTAGGTATTGTGAAAGTGAAATGTAAAGCAGACTGTGTATGTTAAGCAATAGTAATATTAGATGTTCGACCATAGCCCAGGCATCAGCTAAAGTCATAGCTTCTTAGATCCAAGGGAAGTAGATGGAAAGGTATGGGTTGAATTCTAAGCTTGTGGTATATTTATTGACTGTGTGTTGAGAATAGAATAATGAATGAATTTATTTTACATTAGCATGTGAACTTTAACATAAAATAATGAATAAATTTACTTTACATTAGCATGTGAACTTTGACAGCATAGGGATAATTATGATATAAATCTATCAGTTGGGGTTTATTCACAGAAGTAAACTGTAGGAGTCAATATATGTACCAAAAAGTGATGGCCAGTATGGTGCAAAATGGAATCAAGAAGGTATAATATTACCTAAGATATTATCAATAGCTTTCACAACTTATCTACTATAATTTTTTTAATATACATAAGGTGACCTAATTGATATCGATCCTTTTTATCACAGAGCCTTTTTATCACATGAACTATATTCCAATTTATACCTAGTTGATTTTGAATGGATGAATTTTTGTTTGTTTAGAAAAATATACTTTCTATATATAATAAGGACATATTACGTTTCCTCTGTTACATTATTATCATTTTCTCTAGTACAATCAAATCTGTGTAGTGGAACATAACTTTTCCTTAGCGTCTTTTTAATAAACATATTTTTTAATTGGGTCATGGTCGTAAATACTACTTCCAGTGCTTTCATTCAGGACAGTTAAAAGAGGCCCATAGATGGCCTAAGTGTCCTCACAAATCTTTGTATAGAAAAGGCCCAGAGCCCCCTATCCTGTTAAGCAATGGGCTGTATCACTGCAGCATAGGGTTACTATAAAATTTATTGTCCAAATGGAGACACTTTTGAAAGCAAAAGGGAGTGCTATTAATAATTACCCCTGGACAACAGGCATAAACCACAACTGTCTGGGGCAAACCGAGATGTATGGTCATCCTATTACATGGAGACAGTACAATGATGTATGAACGGGATCTTTAAGGCTTAGAATGTAACTCGGTTTGGGATTTTTTTTGAGTTAAAGTATCTTGTGTTGTCTATATGTAAGTTTTCTTTTCTCAGCTAGGCTATTACAGGGCTTTGCAAGGAAACAAACTCTTTCCTCTTCCATTAGAAAGAAATTAAGCCACCATCTATCTTAGATGTTGTGGAAATGTAGAAGATAATTTGAAGATAGGATGTATTGTGGTATTGGTAGTATCTTCATTTCATGCACTAATGCTCTGTTGATATTCATGATGAGATAAGAGCTTCTTACAAGCTATGGCTTTTTTATTTTTCCTCCTATGATTTATTTCAACAAATTTTTAATATGATTTTTGTTATCATTTTATTAGTTTTTAATTTCAATAGATTATTAAAAGAGAATGTAACCTTTTAAAATGTGTTAAGCTCTATGTTGTAACCAAATTAAACATGTAAAGGATAGTTTCCAATCAAGGAATATATCTATTAAATCAATTATTATCCAGTTCTATGATCTTACTTACATTTTGTCTACTAGATATGTCAAATTCTGAGAGATATGCAAAAGTTTCATACTCTTTTATTCAACAGTTTATTGCACTGTCAATAGTTTTTATTTTATATTTTAAACTACCATATTGTTAATGTATGATATCAACATATTATTGATGTATGTGTTTATTTAAATCTGCTTATATCTTCTTCATTAATTGTGATTTTTATTATTATACAATGCCACTCTTTTTCTTTTATGGTGCTCATAATCCACCTCATCACATATCCATTCTTGCTTTCTTTTATCAACATTTGCCTGGTAGCCTTCGTCCATCCTTTATTGTCAATCTGTTTTTAATTGCTGGATTTTTTTTGTGTCTTCTCAGTCTAGATATAAAAAATTATGTTTCAGTAGTATCATTGAGCATCAACACTGATATTTCGAAGACTTTAAAGAAAAGTGTATTTTGGGCTCTAAGTACAATTAAAAAAATTTTTTTTGACTGTCCAACTGAATTGCCTTCTATCCATCTTCTCCATAATCCAGCCTTGTTTAAATCTTTCGGTTCTGCCATCTCAACTTGGGGTGTCAGTGTTCCCTGTGGTAGAAGAGAAAGCTGGGCCCATGCTTACAGGTGGTTGGCTGGGACTGGTCATGTGATCCATTGAACAGCAAGAGGCTTGGGGATGGCCAAGAGAAAGAGAAGAACCCAATGATGCTGAATACTTCTAATGTCTATGCAAACCTGTTTCTTGCAAGTAAAGTACAGCTATTTTTTGAAAAAGTTAAGTAAAATTTCTATCTTTTATGAAAGAAGTTTATTCTGTGAATTATATACTTGATTTTATTCAGCATTTTTGTTTCCTCTTTCTTATTATTTCTTGTTAATCAAGTTATCATTTTTTTCCTTCCTTTTGATCTTTTTGTTGTTGTTCCTCCCCATTCTATTAGTCTTTAGTCTTTCCTTTCTCTCTTTATATATATAATCAAGAACACGTATTTTGGCTATTAGTGGAAAACATGGTACTGACTTATTCTTCTCCAGCATCTCACTTGGTATGTTAGCTTGCTAGGGCTGTCACAGAAGATCACCAACAAGGTGGTTCAAACAACAGAAGTTTAGTTCTGGAGTCTAGAAGTCTTAAATCAAGGTGTCGGCAGAGCTGGTCCCTTCTGAGGTTGTGAGGGAGGTTCTACCCACTGCTCAGGCCTTGCTTCTGGGGTTGCTGGGAGACTCTGCTCTGCTGGAGATGCATCACCTCACTCTCTGCCTTCCTCTGTTTCCAGGTCTGTGTCAGCATTTTCTTTTATAAGAACATCAGTTATTTAGAATACGGTCCCGACCCATAAGATGACCTCATCTTAACTGGTTACATATGCAAAAACACTATTTCTGAAAAAAGTTATATTGGACAGGGCATTAAGACTTTGACATATGAAATTTGGGAAAATATGATTCAGCTAGTAACACTTGGTTTCCACATGTTTTATTTCCTTTTTTT
The DNA here is from genome assembly GCA_004027375.1 of Macroglossus sobrinus. Lineage (NCBI taxonomy): Eukaryota > Metazoa > Chordata > Mammalia > Chiroptera > Pteropodidae > Macroglossus > Macroglossus sobrinus. Next base: position 92,407 of record PVKZ01001469.1, on the reverse strand, counting down.
CTCCCCAACCATACAAATAAATGAAGCTCTATAGGAAACTTACTTTCCCCATTGCCTGTAATTGACATCTTTGCCTGAGATAGATGAGTGCTTTTTATTGTATATCCTTTATCATTAAGAGCATTTAATTAGTATTTATATTATACCTTTCAGTCTACCCTTATCCATTAGATTTAATATTTAATGTAAAATATGTATAGACATAATTGTGTACATAATATATGTATAATAATAGATGTCAAAGTCCTTTCTCACTGCCATATCCTTTATGCTTCAGTACCCCTCATGGTGATGTTTGTAATTGGGTTCATTTATAAGTTGGTTAATATATATCTTTGCCTGCATTTTCCTTATATGGAGTTTGTAGGTGTATACTTTGAATTTTTGTGTATCCTCAAACATTTCACTTTTACCCCAAAGATGAATGATGTGTTGATTTGTGTTACCGGTATTCTTTTCTTTTGGGATTTTCTGTAGTTGTCTATTATTTTCTATTCTACTGTCTATTAACCTAAAAAATGCCAGGGGCGTCATTCAAAAGCCTAGAATCATTCATTTTTCTCAGTTGTATTAATCTTGTGTTTCTTCTCGGCAGCATGTAAGATTTTCACATTATCCGTAGAGTTTGCAAATGTTGTGGCTCTATGCCTAGGAGGTTATCTGTTCTCCTCAATACACTCTAGACATTAATGAGCCAGTGGGTCTGCAGACCAAGGACATTCTTCATCTCAGAGAAATTGTCTGCAAAGGCTATTTTATGCTATCGCGTTTTTGTTGTCCCTGCCCTGGATTCTTGTTCTGTATGGGCTTGTTTTCTGTAGGTCTTAGACTTTAGATAGTGATGCTATCATCTGAGATGGCCCGAGGCACTCACCTGGGCCCCTAGGACTTGCAGGAGCCCAGAATCAGATTTGTGATAGGAGTGGTACTTGCTGTGATTGCAGGACTCACTGAGCAACAAACATCAGGGAAATGTGAAAAAGAAAAAATATTACTCAGAGGTTCTGGAGGATATTCAGTGTGTCCAAAGGTCACACAGGGAAGTTTGAGGGAGGGGAGAGAGACAGACAGACAGATATTTCATGATTTTTTCTTTATTGAGGCAGGATGGCACCATGAACTTATTTCATATCATTAAATATTATTTGAAAATGTATTATTTGTATACATTAAAAAACCATATTTAGCCATTTTTCTATTGATGCATACTTCCTGTCTCCAAATTTTTGCTAATTAAACTAATATCGAGATTGATTTTTTTACATTTTTTAACTTTCTTTTTCAAATTTTGTTTGTAAGTATAAGAAACCAACGTAAGCTTGCCTAAGGCCACAGTGGGAGAGTGGATGGTAAAAGAAATTATTAGAAGGTTGTGGGGTATCTAACATTCATAAAATTAAAGTTAAAATAATGGCTATCATTTTTTAACCTGTCAAATTGAAATTGCATTTTTCTCCCTGAATTATACTATTTAATATTGGCAAATGTATGATGAAAGAGACAACCTCAGTTGGCGTGTTGTGATGTTGGTGGCAGGGGAGTGGGTTGCTAATAAAACAAGTTTTCTGCAAAGCAAATTGACAATACTTTGAAGGGGATTGAAAATATTCTTCAAGCAAGTACTTTTATGCTACTATTCTATGCAAATAATCAAATGGATTCAAATAATTCTGTGTAATGAATTAAAGAGAATTTTGGGGGAGAGTTGTCTGTCTTTCTCCATTCTACCTCTCTTCATATGGAATTGCCCATCATGCTTATAGGGAGGTTTCCAGCATCCTAAAAATGCCTGCATCACCTTGCTTCTCCTATAGCGCTTAGTTGCTCAAGGCGGACATCTAACGGAAAGCAGAGCAGAGATTTCCCAAGAATTTGCAATCCTGAAAAAGGAGACAGGCTGACTGACACTGTCAGGAACAGAATGATATTAAAAGCAACTCCCTAAGTGGGAAGTTTTGTGGGATCCTCTGGCCAAGGGCTCACAGCCATCCTGGGGTCATAGTTCCCAAAGCTTAGTCACAGTTCAACATTATTTCTTTCATTAGTTGTTTATGTTCTTTTCTTTTTATTCTTCAACACAGTGTTTATTCATGTCCTTTGCTCTTATAAATGTATGTGTTTGCCTTTAAAAATGTATCTAATTTGTAAGAACAGAAGTAAACAAAAATTGGAAATTTAGGCTTACATCTCCAAGTAATACATAGCCAAGTACTTTCAAATCCTTTCAACTGTGTTGGTAATGATGGTAGAAAGTTACTATTCTGGTTCCTGATTCTTTCATTTCCTAGGTCAGCTCAGTAGATGTTTACTGTTCCATTAGAATCACAAATTGTCACAAGACCCAAATGTGTTCTCTTTAAGAGAAAGTGTGACTTCATTAGGAAAGGTGTGACTTCATTACAGAATAATAACAGCTAATAGCTAATGCCTTCATGGTGCTGTAGGTGCAATACCTTATGCATCAGACTTATGATATAGTTACTGTTACTGGCACTAGCATATCTTACAAATGAGGAAACTGAAGAACAGAGGACTTAAGTGACATGATTAAAGCTATACAGGGGCACAGCTAGGATTTGAAACTCATCTGTGTGGTTTCAGGGGTGACTCTTAATCCCTATGCCATGGGCTTCCTCACAATAAAATAAATCTGCTGTGTAAAGAAGTATTACACTTCTCATATACCTAACATCCTCTTTAGCAAAGGTTAATATATTGATTATTAAAGAGAAAAATCAATCAATATATTTTCTCTTGGAGAATATAAAAATAAGACTATTTTACAATAAAAATTCACAATTTGTAATTTGCTGAGGAGTTTTATTTTCTGAGCTAAAGATACCTGTGAGGCAGTTTGGTCGAGCACAAGCCCAGGTCCTTCTCACCCATGTGATTTTCAACAAATAGCTTCGACATTGAAGTTGGACTTGGTACATTCAGGACACATATTTGCCTCATTTCTTTTCTTAAGTTGCTAAAGATATCAGATGACGTCATTCATGAAGAGGTTTTATAGTTTATAATATCTCATAAAATTTAAGTTGGTATCATTATTAATGTATTTTACACCATTAGGGAGGAAATTACACGTTCTTATTGATATGGGAAAAGTTTTTGAAATTGATTTTAGGATAAGCAGTACTGGGAGTTATCTCAAAAAACATCATATGAGGACAAGGGGTCAACAGAAAATTGGAAAATAAAAATATGGTTCTGATTTACTCTGGTCATCAGAAACCATGCTGAAAAGATGACTGTAGAAGAAACAAAGATGCTGGAAGAATTTCTTTTCGGGTATCAGAAGATGTTCTATGTCCTGTTTATATTTTCAGGACCACTTTGGATCCATGTGCCAGATGGACTCTCCTACCCCCTAATTTCCATCAACTACATTTTTTTTTTGAAATACAACTTAACTGGAGGCTTTCTAGTCCCAATCTGTTCATTGTCCTGCAACACTGGACATGTTGATCCTTATCTGACTGAACATCTCTCTTTCTTTGAGTCTGCTTCCTCCTGAGGTTTCTTCCATTTTTCTCATGGGCTCTTCTTTACTCATTCCTTAAAACTTGAGATGCTCTGTGATTAGGTAATCATCCTTCTGGATACTTGCGCTGGATGGTCTCATGAACTGTCACCAGTTCTGCATGTAGGAGGCTCAGGAAATACACAGCACTAGCTTCACTCTCCCACATTTCTCCAGTCCATCCATCCGTCTTCTCCATGTATCCTGTGCTGAGTTCGAGGCCGTCCTAAACATAATACGCCTCAGATGGTGCTCGTTACCAGCTTTGCATGCTTCCTTGGCCTTCTATATTTTCTATTGTTGAAAATGTACCATAGAATCATCTAAATTCAAGAGTTTGCCATTATCTCAGATCCTTCTCTGTTCCTTATATGCCATACCCGTACCCCAACTCTATTCTCTTTTGAAATATATCTCAGAGCCCATCTCTAGCTCAAAGCTACTGTGTTAGTTTGAGTCCCAGTTTGCTCATCTTTCCAACTGGTCTTTGAGATTTGAGATCTTGTCTCAGCTATGTCTCTATCGCCATATCTTTAGAGTGATTTTCCTAAAACATGGTGTTGATCTAACAGTTTATTTCAAAAACTCCTGTGATTTTCAGCTGGATAGAGCATGTAATCCTAAATGAGGCTCTTTCTACTTTACCTATTTTCATTCTCCCTAACCCTGACATTGCATAGTACATATATAAAACGACACTGATTTACTTCTTCCCTAAACCTGCCTGGTACCTCTATATATAGTCTTCTTGTGCTTGTGACCCCTGATCCCTATTCTCTGCCAGAAACTCATATTTACTGATCAAGATTATGTTCAAATATCATTTTCTTGGTGATTTTCCTGTACAGTCAAGCACTTTCTCAATTTAGCTACTATATCACTTAAAAAAATAATATTAGTAGGGCTGGTTTTCTATTAATTCTTCATTGTTGACTTATATGTCTTTCTTCTATTCCTCTGGCACATCAGATTTTTTCAAAAACCCTCTCTTCTACTTTGTCTCTCTTTCCTTTTACTCATTATTGCTTACTAATGAATGTTCAGTAAATGTTGGTTTAATATGAATAAATGAAGGAAAGAGGAAAATAATGTAAATGCACCCCCCACACTAATTGTGGGTAAATATATTTGTATTATATAATCACTCCCTGCAAGGAAAATATTAATGCATTTTGCCCCATATCTTTCTATTCCACTCTTTATTTGATAGAATTACATTTACTTTTTCTTTGTGTGGAAATTGTCAATAAAATTTCAACATAAAAGCAAAAAACTGAACTAAATGTATCAATACCATAAGAATAATTTATATTTTGAGCATAGTTTTAAACAAATATTTTAAATTAATTTATCATATTCATAAGAACCCAGTAAATGAGATATGATTATACTGTGGGAAACTATTCAGATGGTAAACTAGGTGAGGCATTGTTTTAACCTATTCAGGATGTGTTCTATTTATTTGCTAAAGATTTTTTTTATAAAACTTTTAATCAAGTAGAAGATTCATGTATTTTTTGTTGAAAGAAAAAAATTCGCATTTCTCTTGTCTGTTCTCTGTACAGTCTGCGTGAACTCTTGGGCATAACTGATGACATGCTAATTGAATTCTAAAAAGAGTTCTGCAATTGAGAAGTAAAGATCAAACATTCTTAAGGGTGGTTTTCTTATTATTTAAGGCATTGCTGAAAATGATGCCTTTATTTTTCTGAATTAGTCCCATTTTATTTGTATTGAAATTTTGCCAGCAAGATTCTTCCTGGTCCTTTTAATTTGCGCTGTACTCAGACGTCACCTTCAGTCACCCTGCTCTCCCACTCTAGCACAGAAGTTTGACAAATGCAAAATGTAAGATCTGACAGGCATTTGATAGATAATTATTTGCAGTTATAAAAGTTCTTTAATTACAAATCTATTTTTAGGCAGTCACAGTGTTGAATAATGAGCATTTGACATCAAATGAAGTAGGCTGAAGAATCAACCTGCCATAGATCGTTTAATCTCTCTGAACCTCAGTTTCTTCCTCTGTCAGAGAGACTTTTCACAGAGTTTATTTAAATACAAGGATGTTCTCAATAGTGAAACATTATTACTTTAATCTATTTTTATTTTTATTGTGGCCACGACAGTAGTATTACTGAGTTATAGATCATTTCTAACAAAGTCACTTGTGCATGTTGATTGTTCTCCTAACGTTTACTCTAAAAGAAAAAAATATGGAGTATATAGACTCAAAGACATGTCCAAACTGTATAGTATGTTCCATTAAAATAGTGACCCGTTGGAGAAAACAATGAGGAGAGAATAAGCTTATGTATTATTTTACCTACTTCAATGCATAGTCAATAAGCATCTATATGTAAAATACTCTGTTCTGAGTGATGTGCAAAATACAAGATTTTCTGAAACAGGTGGGTTCTTATTCTCCGAAAAAGTGCAATTCCGAAAGGACTCCTCGTTCATTGACTATTTGAATCATTAATGCAACGGTAACATTTTCTCATCCAGCATTTATGTGATGTGCGCTTGCTCGAGGGGTCAAGTTCAGTCGAATGACTGGTTGTTTTAACATATCTAAATATGCTTTCACTATAGTTAAGCAATTATGAAACAATAACTATAGAAATGCAGGCATTAAGATGAAATGCAATGGATGCCTTCCCGGGAAATCTGTAGTAGAGATGGCCTCTGAGGCTCTTAGACAGTTTGTAACAATTGTTTCTGAACTCTCATGCATTTTTCACAGCGGAAGGCAAAACTATGTACGCTTCGAAAAAAACATGTTTTTTTGTTGTTGTTGTTGAAGTTTGAGGCTGCTAAAATCCACATGTTGCTTTTGTGTGAGTTGTAAAACAACTGAAAAATAAGACATATGGATGAAGATGGGTCTGTTGGCTTTATTATTTAAAAGTTGTTGGGGGAATATGGCTTAAATCTGAGCCACTTTGTTTTCTTAATAATTTTCCTTTTGCACATACCTAACCCAAACTGATGACTCTCTGGTACTACTGCAAGTTCCCTTGGGGTAAATTCTGCCTTTGTAGATATACTACAATGGAAAAACAGACACGGGAGTGTCCTCAGAAGGGTACAGCTTCTCAGAAGGGACTGAATCAGGCAAGATCTGTTTCTTCTAAATTAGTGAAGTTAGCGTTTCTCTGTTAGAAAAGGAAAAGAATACCTCCATCTTCTAAAATCTTGAGGAGGAGGACATCAGTGGTCCCTTCTAATAGAACCTCATGGGATATCCACCCACAGCTCCACCTGTCCTTTAGGTAATGCATAAGAGATTTTTGTTTGAAAACTGTGAGTATATTTGAACACCTCTAATTTTTTTAGGATCTAAAGTTGTGCTCCATGGTCTATGATGATGGTTTTAGATCCATGTTTCAAACACAGTCTTTTATAAGTTTTTACAGAAAAATTATATGATTTTGAAGGTGGGAAGACTATAAAATGCAACTCAGTACTTTTATAGATAAGGAATTTAAGGTCCCTAGAATTTAAGAGGTTTGGCTTAAAACATATATAGTGATTGCTCTGATAAGCTGAGTCTTATCAATCTTCAGAGTCTTAACGGTGCCTGGCGCTCAACTCTATTTGTTGAATGAATGAATGAAGAATTTATTCAAAATATAATACTGCTTTTGGTACTAACCTAAGTCTTTTGAATATTATGTCATAGAAAAAGGAAAGCTAGAGTTTTACCCATTTAGAAATTTATCAATGAAATCATAGTTTTCAATATATATTATGATATGTTTAAAAATATTATTTTGACCAGTTACTAATCAATGATAATTGAAATTTTATTTTATTTTTTACTGAATTCCTTATGATTTATCAATTGATAGCTTAAAAATTTCCTAAGGTCTTTTAAAATCAATATCATTTTAAATAATATTTATAGACTCTTTTGGACAGTAAATTTCCTTACTAGGAGATAAATATGCATAAATGAACAATTTAAAAACATGTTAAATCTCTCTAGAAATAATTTTGGAAAAACTTATAGAGACTGGCAGAAACGTGTTTCCATGGCCTTGATTGTTTTTGTCAAAAATGAAGGGTCTGAGATTTTTACCCAACTTGCAAGCTAACAAGTTAGCCTGACATGGTTCCTAGGATGCTGGCAGAAGACCCAAGAGTCTTCAGTTAGAAACAAAGAACTTCAGTACTCATGGCCAGCAAGTAGCATGAGCCACTTTGCCTCTGTTCTCGTTGCCCCCAAGTTCCACATAGGGTCCAGGTGGATGTTTGTGTAACTATGGCTTGTGTCACAGGAAGGGGACCCAGAGGTTTTATAATGAGCAGTGGAGGAGACGCATGTGTCTCTAACGCTGCAAGCACACTTGCACTTTACTCTAGAGGAAGATGCTGTCTGTGTCATTCAAGGCCGTTTGCTTTGCAAACATTTATGAGAATAGAGTGCAATAAATGACATCAGTGCCTCTCCAAGATGTGCAGAAACAGGAGACACCCATGGAGAACTGTCTCTCAACAGCTTTCTGTGGCAAAGTACATAAGTGTAATGTCTTAAATATTTATCAAGAGCCAACTCTATAAAACTTAGTATTAGACACTGTGTGACAGATGAGACACGGTGACAGGAAAGCCATGGTCCATGTCGTCGAGGAGTTAGAGCACGTGCTCACACGTGAGTACTGTAACACACAGCGCTGCGACTTCTCTGTCTGAGGCTATTTATGCAGAGACTTAAAAAGTTTGATCTTGATGTCGAGGGTGCTGGCATTGTCACAGCATGGTAGGTAGGTGTCAAGGCTGGATGGCTCAAGTTTAAATCCACATCCCACCAGCTGTCACATGCAGTGCTGACCCTTTCTATTCCCAGGTTCCTCCTTGGTAACTTTTATATTAGTACCTGCATCACGGGGGAGTAGGGAGAACTACAAGACTCACTGTGAGAGAAAGCCTAAAATGGTTTCCAAAGCATGCTCTCGCCTCAAAAAATGTGAGCTCTATGCAATCAAAACTCTACCACTTTTTATCATTGTGACCTTAAAAAAAGTGACTTGCTGTTCTGAGTCCTATTTTCTCCACTTGTGAAACAGGAGCAATAATACCTCCTTGGTTGATTGTGAGTCATTAATTAAAAATAAATGTGCTTAATAAAGACTTAAAACTGGTATCTGCTATTATAAATAAAGAGAGAGGGAATACATATAATTAAAGGGTAGATTTGGCTTTCTTCTTTCTACTTTTCAAATCTCTTCTCCTGATTCATAGCTGGTAGAATATTGTGACAGGGCAGGGAGGGGGTGGGGACGAAGGAAGCCACACTGTCCTGAGAGCTGAGACCTGGTTCTATTCTAGATAGCTTATTCTTGAAATAGATTTCCTGACCAGTGCTTGGCAAAAGATAAATATGACATGGTCCCTTGCCTTTAAGAAACTCACAGTAGCAACTGAAGCCACTTACATTCTTCTATGTAGCCCAGAAGACATTCGGGAGACCTGGAAGTCATATTTGACTTGAGTTGTGGAAAATGGGTCGGGACAATGCACATGAAGTTATGGAGACGGAAAAACAAAGGCAGCATGTTTTGAAAGAACACTGCAGAAGCCATGCAGTGAAGGATCTAAATGCACGGAAAGTGTTAACTTTAATTTCATAGGCCCCGTGAAGGCGCTGCAATTGCCACACTTTCAGCCTGCTGATCCCGGAGATGCAGCTGACCCAACCCTTCATATTATATTACGGTAGCAAGTAAATAGAAATGCTGTGACTTTAATAAGCAGTAGGAAAAAACCATCCCACCACACTAAGTCCCTTAATCATCTTAGGTTGTCCTAAGACCCTAAAATAGAGTGCTGACCGTGGAGTTAGGGAAAGGTCATTCAGGGTTAAACTCGTACTCTATCCTTCTGTGGTGAGCATGTAGGGTGGCCAGAGTTTGGACAGAACTGCCTTGATGTTTATGGGCTATTTGACACCCCTCCCCCTGGTGACTAGGACCTACAGTGATTCTATTTGGCCATCTAATTTTAAAACTACTGCTCTGTGGGAGCTTATTTCTTAACACACAGACATTTTCCCAATATTTACATGACCTGACAATGTTTAGCGGTGCTAGGTATTCAATTGTCAAATAGGTACATTTTATTGTAATGCTGTCACATGGGTCCCCAAACTCCAGCAAAAAATACTCTCATTAACTGCCATTGCCTTCATCAAGCATCTAACCTCTCGGTAGGGCGCTCGCTCCCTCTGCCAGCCCCTCATCAGCCCTGACTCGCACCCATCATTAGCCCCCAGCCCATCATCAGACCCCGCCCACAATCAGGCCCCAGCCCATCATCAGCCCCCACACTTCAAGCAAGCGCATAAGCACCAGCTGTCAACGGGCGCTTTCAGTCCAGCTGTCAAACCAGGTGTGGTGTGTGTGTGTGTGTGTGTGTGTGTGTGTGTGTGTGTGTGTGTGTATGTGTGTGTTTACGCAGTGAGTGCTCGCCTTCTGGCTGGGCTCTCGCTGGGCCGTCAGTGTATTCCTCGAGGGCTTCCTCTCTACTTGCCAACAGGTCTGTGCGCTCTGCTTCAAAAAGCCAACAATCAGCTTATCTGAATTAAAATCAAAGAACCCCATGACTAATTCTCCAGAGCTTGTGGTTTTGACAGAGAAAGCGCAGTGCTTCTGTGACCGATCCTGGAAGGAGGTGGCGGTGCTGTCCTCGAGTAGACGCATCTGTAGGTACGTCGCTTATGCTTCGGAAGCCAGTGATGGGTTAGGGTGTTCGCAGCTCTTAAGAGCATAGGGTTTGGCTATATTTAAATGTTTCATGTGAAGTGCGTGTGTGTGTGTGTGTGTGTGTGTGCGCGTGTGCGTGTGTATTTGCAGGATAACCTTGTTGATAACCTTATTGGCCTTTGGAATTGTTCTTCCCTCCGGCGAGTTGCCTTTCTCATAGGTTGAGCTCCGTCTCTCAAGGCAATCTGCAAATCTTTCCGCTTCAGAATTTTCAGGCACTGCTTCCCCAATGCCCACGCGTAGTATCCTACCTGTTAACGCATTGCTGAGGACTTGGGGACCTATTACCCAAGGACTCAAATGCTTTGATCCCAGAGCATACTCCACTGTGTCTTGTGTGAAAAACAAAGGCTCTCACTTTCTAGATAGAATAACGATGCTGACAACAACAAGAAGTATGGTTAAGCGAGCACCTATTCTGTGCTGGATTCTATGTTACGTTCATCTTCTTTTCATAAATCCATTTTGCAGAAGTTAAAGTTTAGAGAGAGGAAATAATTTGTGCAGATCTGTGTAGCTCATAACGAAGAAAAGAATGCATTTGGAGAAGGTAGATGTTGGAAAAATCATTAGGGATCGATCGGGAGGAACAGGAGAAACCATAAGGGAACAGATGTAGGATGCAGATGGCCCAGAGGCTGAGAAGCTCAATGGCTGTTAGGAAATAGCAGGAACTGGTACCTCTACAGCACTCTTATCTTGAAGAGAGAGGTGGGATGGCGGAGGATTGAGAAAGGCCTTGAGGAAGAGTTTGAACTTGACTTTCTTCCCCTCAATGAGAGGAACTGGTGAAAGAAGAAAATTCAGTTGTTTTTAGAAGAAGGATGCATGGAGGTGAGTGTCTGGTAAGAGACTAGCATTAAGAGTTGGCACCGCTGAGATGCTCGCCTTACCCCATGCAGGGAGCAAAGCCTGAGGCTGAGCAGTGGCCGCCCACTTCGCTGCAGCCCGCCTTGGGGAGCGCCCCACCAGGCAAGCGTCACAACTAGATGCACCAGTCCTGCCTCTTCCTGACAATAAGAGCTAGTGTCTGAGTGCCCCGTGCCTGCCAGACACTGTTTTCAGTTCTTTATAAGTATTAATGCACTTATTCTTCGCATCACGTCTCTGGGTGCACGCAATGAAATGCAGGAGCCAAGAGTGAATGCATGGAAGCTGGTTTCTGGGTTTGCTATTTTGACAACAGCATAAGGTAGTATTTTAGGTAGAATTTATTTTATTTTATTTTTCATTTTATTATTTTATTTATTTATTAGCTTCTGTAGTTTACCGCCCAGTAATATTTATAATGCAAATTTAGATTTTATATCCATCGCCATCAATACAAGTGGTCATAGTGTGTCTGGGAACTCTCTGAAGTGGTGTAGGAGAATTCCGGAACCTGCTTTTTTATTTTTTTTTAAGTTTAACATTTGAAGAATGACTATTAGATCATATTATATCTGGATACCAGTGAAATATTTTATACACCACCTTACCAGTTCTCACCAGAAAAATAAATTCTGAATGGCTTGAATGTGCACTACTGTCAAATGGATTTAAAACAGAGCGAAGGGACCCAAACAAATAATAATGACAAATCACAATGCGCTGGCTTGGGAACAGGGTGCACTGTTGGCTGCTTTCATTTAAGATGTCCTTGTGATGTTAGAGCTGCAAAAGGCATGAATAAATGAGTCTGCAGTGTTGTGATCTAAAACCTTTTTGCAGATATCTTGATCCTTGCTCAGCGTGATTCCTTGTTGCTATTATTATTAAAGATTTTTTAAAATCATGTTAATTAGCCTGCATGATATCTCAGGTATCATAAATATTTCAAGAACTGTCATTGGTTGTTTGTTTATTGATGTTTAAGCCAGCCTGCCAAAATGAACAAATTCATAGTTTTCAAGGCGAAGAAAAAAGAGAAATCTAAACAGTCTTTAGTTTCAGATAACAATATTCTTTTTTTTCTGCAACATCAGCACCACTGGAATTCCCCAGGTAGAGTCATAAGTACTTAAACCTCCAACCTATGTAAACCTCCAACCTATGTTACGCATATTTTAAAATAGTCATAACAAACACAGGAAAAGGAATTTCAGAATAAAAATATATTTATTTGTAAAAGAGATTAACTATAAAATAATCTTAGAGTGTATATGCAAATTGTCTTATCCATCACTTCATAATTTGTAATGGTATTCAGCTTGACAATGTTTACACTTGTTAATGACTTCCTTTATGAGTGATAATTGATCTACTTCATTATCATATTAAATCCTCGATCACATGCCATTAGGTTTGATGTAATAAATGATCTGTGTGATTTTAGTGTAATGAACTAATTAGACTAATTAAAATCAATACGTGTGCCAATATTAGACTTTGAATCCAAATGCTCCTTCTTACTGTGTTGGCTTAAAATCAGCAACTCGGTAAAAAGGATCTAATGCTGATTTATGAGCACTTGTGGAACACGAGGCAGAATAAATTGCTCGTGGTAGTAGAGACAGCATTAGTGAAGTATAAGATACTAAGTGCATTGTGAGGTCAGCAGTCGGGGTGTACTTACACATGTAGCTTTATGGCCCCTTAAACCTCCTCTTAATATATCAGAACATCCTAGCGAAATAATTTGGTTTAAATGTCAGTGCGAGCACTCCGCACTTGTTCATAAATAACCCTGCAAAAATACAAGCATCCCAGTTAGGTAAGCGGTCTACGAGCTAATGCAAATATGCATATTTTGTTTGATATGTGTTTTTCAACAATTGATTTATTTTCTGTTGGAGCGAAGGAAACACATTCTAAAGCCAAGGTTAAATAGAAATCAATGTGCAACTGTACCACTTTAAATCATCCATCATTCATTCATTTGTATAGAGGTTATAAATGGTAATTTTAGAAGACCTATAGTAAAATTCTTCAAAACTAAGCTCCAGTGTCACTTCTTTGAGGAAGCCTTCCCTGACCCTCAAGTCTATACCTTACCCCTCATTTCTATGCTCACCCAAATGCTTCTTTTTCTTTATGTACAAAAACTTCAATTGTATGGTTTCTTGATTAACAGCAGTTGAATCTCTGGACTGTAAGCTGCATGAGGACAAAGGCCCACACCTCTGCATCTTCCCTACAGAGGCCTGACACAGCACCTCACTCTCAGAAAGTGAAGTGTATTTAAAATATGTAAGCGTATTTGCTGTTTCTAAAGTTTAAGTACATTTTAGATTCTTTTAATAGAAGCTAAATAGGATATCTCATAAGTCAAGAAAATAAATAAACAAATACACAAATAAATAAATACATAAATAATAACATCAGATATCCATGTTTTCTCCACAGAGCCTGACATATCTCTTCCATGTTTACGTCCCTTGAAAGCCAGTGAAAGTTGCAGGTGCTAATGAAAGCTGAATTCGAATGTGGAACTTTTTCATTCTATGCTACATCAGTGGTTGCTCAGTTTTTGTTTGTGTGTGTGTGTTGTTTTTTTTTCCACGTGATATAAGGGTTTATAGTTATGGCCAGCAAATGGAAACCATATGTAATATCTTTGGATAATTTCTTGAAAGACTTTCCTGCCAGGTTTATTTGACCTGTCTTCTGATGATCCAAATGTAGGCAGGCATTTAATGTGAAAGTCCGGCTTTGGGAATGATCTGTAGAAATTTGACTAAATAAATCACTTAAGTGAGGCAACATAAAAGAGACTCTGAAGGTATTTTCTCCAGCCCATTTAAAACTGTCTCTCCTATTTCTTTTTTCTCCACATTCCTTATGGATTCCACTCATCACACGCTCATTCCTTAAAAAATAAACACATACTTATTGAGAATGTAGGCAACACACTCTCCTTGGTTCTCTGATAAGGGTACAGGTTCCTTGTCCAAAGCTCTTCTCATCTAGGAAGAGAGATAAAGTGCGTCCATAAAGAGTTGTAATCTAAAATAAGAGATAAATCTTTGAGAGTCTCAAATAAATTACAATTAAACTTTAAAGAGGGGCCAATGACTTCTAGAAGGATAATTTAGGAAGGCTTTGTAATAGAGTGGCATTCAATCTGAACTTTGATGGCTGGAAAGAACTTTGTCAGGCTGGGACGAGAAGTGAGTATGCTAGAGAGAATGGAAACTGTGAACAATCTGCTGATTGTGAAATGAGGTGAACTACTATAATCCAGACGGCTAGAGGGATGGGGCAGCAGTCTGCATTAACATAGATATGAATTATAGATGATTCCTTTCTCGTGCATTTGAATACTTGGAATAATTGCAAGTTTTCTAAAAGTGATATCTAAAAAAGCTTACAAATAATTTTTAAAAATGAAGTACATGTATAATATTACAGAGTGCCGAGAACTTCTAACATATAATGGGATATTATGGAAAACTGATTTCAAGCCATTGATTCTTATACTATTTCATCACAGAAGAAAGTGCATCACTCTATATTTCCTTGTTGCTGGAGGTTAGGGATAAATGGTATCGACAGATACATTAAAAGGAGGCTTGTAAGGAATGCCCTTAAATCTTAGGAAAAACCCTAGCATCTCACACCTTTTCTCATTGGAATTAGGGTCAATCCATCCTCTGGTCCTTCTCATTTCCTGAAACAGAGTCTAAAGGCTACTTACTCTTCTGTTCAATACAAGATAAAACACCTGTGCAGGTAATACTGTTTCATGCTATGATATATGGGATTAGCTCAGAGCACTGGCAGTTGCAAGTGAGCACTTGCAAATGTTGATTATCATTATTATTATTATTTTCTTTACATAGAGTTTCAGGAAAAGACTGAGCACTCAGTTTGTGACATTGTTGGATTTTGTGATTTTAAGTAAATAGCTTCGAGTTCAAGGTGTCAACATTCATCAAATTTAAAATGAGGGTTTTGTGCTAAGCAATAGTTAATTTTTTCCCTAGTTATACTGTTCTATGTTTCCACTAGCAATAATAGTATTTTAATGCTCATGGAGGTATTCATAGTTTTATAAAACACCATTTATTTTTTTAAGAGAATAATCCTTTAGTGGAATTAAAACAATGTGACAAATTAAACTCATGTGTTCATGAAACAAAATGTAAATAAAATTTAGATATTTGTGGGGAATAATATTTTTGGTAGAGAGCTGATCACAGAGACACTCTGTGTGTTTGTCTCATTTTTTTTCTCTCTCTGTACTTGTCTCTCTCTCTCCCTCCTCCTGTCTCCGAGCTGATGAGTTCCTAGACTGGAGAGGAAAGATTTGTGTAAATAAGATATTTTACTTTATCTGGCAATATTTTTATTATTTTTTAAATAGGCATAACTTTTGATCTAAATGTATTTATTCTGATAAAGAATTTATCATTTATTTGCACTATTAAGTCTTCAAGGAACAGAAGCTACATTGTACCTGTTTAAATACTTAATGTCTACACATGATATATTCCCAACTGTTCACTAAACATCCCTGGTTCATTTTTTTCAGGCTATCTAGAGGTCTTTGAATTTTGATCATGGTTGCCAAGAAAAATAGATGACTGTGTGTTTTGCTTCCTGGAGGCAAGTCTCTATCATTTGATTCCAATAAATGAAAATAGGCTTAACTGACAACACAGTGGTAATACTGTGACACTAAGCTGACAGACTTTTGCTTCTATTCCTTGTCACGTGGCTGGCCAGAGGCAGGCAACCTGGAGATGATGTTAAATTGGAAAGAGCGTTAGACTTGGGTTGTGACCTTGGGTTGGTCTTAGCTCTACCACTTATGGTGTTATCTAGAGAAACTCACTGAAAAGTGAGGATGATAGCATTTTCAGTGTCATAGCATCATAGATATTATGTGAAGTACTATCTGTGAAGGCAATTCATAGGCTTCAAAATGCTGTAAAATGTAGGACGTTATTATTAATTCTTATAACCAATTAATTTCACTTGTATATTTAAACCTTGGACAAAATACAAATTTTATATTGGTAGGATATGGAAGATGAAAGTTGAAAATTACACCCTGAGTACCAGTGAGTGTAGATAAAGAATAAGCCATTGTCTGTAAAAGAGAGTTGAATAAGAGAAAAGCAACCAGAACAGGAGTTCCAGAATAAGTATGTTACGTGCTTTCTGACTGAGGTTGAATGATATGACTGAAACTAGCTATATGTTTATGAGTTCAAAAGTGTTCAACACTCTAGTATCTAATGGTATTTATGACCAAAGTAACCTTTTGTGAATTATAATTATTAGTATTTACTTTTTAAATTAAATTTATTGGGGTGACATTTTGTGAATTATTTTAAATCGATTGCATACAATACAGAATTACCACATTGTAATTACACATTTCTCTAGAAAATCAAGTATATGTATATAAATAGAATATGATTAATTTTAGTCAACATTCTAATAGAGTAAAATTATACAATTTTATATATATCTATATATACTTTAATTTTGAATGGGTAAGTTTTATTTTCACTTTTTGTTCAACAAAATATTCAAAAGAATTTTGGCCATATGCAAAATTTCAATTACACACACACACACACACACACACACACACACACAATTGAAACACACATATATATACATATATATTTGCATATGTGTATATATTATTATGTATATGTATTGTATATATTATTTTTCAGCATTGGAAGTTCTGTGGAAGTCCAGGAACACTTAAAGTTACATACTGTGCTTCCTTAATGTATCATTCTGTACTCAACATGTTGAAATTGAGACATTTTCCAGTTGAACATCTAGATTAAATTTAGTGGCATCCTAATTTTAATATGTTATTTTCAAAGAAACACTTTATAAAAAGAAGAGTTCAAACCACAAACATTTCACTGTTTTGTTTAAGATATTATTTGTGCATTTTAGGAGCAGCTTTATTTTTGATGAGTTTTTATATTTATTTTAATTCACAAATATCTTTCTTTTGTAGCCCTCTTTTGTATGCTGTAATATTTTGTGAATTTTTGAAATAGACTGATTTTCAAATATATCAGTCGTCACGTCACTCCTGAGTTTTCTTTGATGGCCCCCAGATAGGAGCTGACCACTTCCCTCTTGTATCCATGATACTTTATTCCAACTCTGTACTAAAAATTATGAACCATCTTTACACTTGTGTTTATAATTGTTTCTCCATATTAGATTCTAAGTTTACTGAGGGCAGGGCTATATCTCATTATCATACTACTACTAGTATCTGCAGTTGGACTTGACATTTGCTTGTTACACAAATGTTTTTGGAATAAAATAATAACATAGGAAATATTTAAAAGACTGCTTTTATGTTGCTGATAGAAAAACAACACCCACTAAGAAGATATTCTAGCTTTCTGCAAACCTGCCTTGGAGAAATATAAATCATTTGTGTGTGTTAGCAACAAAGCCTTTTTATATGTTGACTTTAATGTATCTATTACATGCCACCTGATTCTTTATAACAGTCACTGAATATGTATAACATGAATATCTTAGGGCTATTGTAAGAATCAAAAAAGAATCTTGCTGAAAAGTATTTTATAGACAGTAAGATGCTATGGAAATGTAGTACTTAGAAGAAATTAGTAGATGTAATAGCAATGACAGTCGTCACTGTGATTAACAGTGTCAGTTTGTTCGGTGAGATGTTCAGTGCTCAGATCAGCCAGGCTTCTCATCAACATGTGCAAAATCTTATTTATTTTCAACTTTGTACCTACCCATCCTCTTGCTTATATTCATCTCTGTAGATTTAATCAAGCTTGCATTTGTTTCAGTGTTGCTCAAATCATAATTAAATTGTACTGCACAGGCATAGCTTGGGCATGTGAACCAAACTAGGCCAGTTGAACTTTAAATTCTTAGAAAAAGAAATGATTTGAGCTGATTTGTCTCAGTGTTTTACGTTACCCAGTGTTTCTGCTACCTAGTTCCCTGAGCTGTCTCTGTACTTTGCAAGTCAATTCTCCAGCTTAAAAACATATCTTTAATGTACTGTGAACCATTTCTTACCTTTCTGATACATCTCTTCTTGGTATAAGTTAATTTTGGCAATGCATGACAGAAGAATACTGGTCCTTGGTCCATATATCTGTTGGTATTATGATTATTTTGCCAAATTAGAAGGAATGGTTGGCATCTGTGTGATTTTCACTCCTTTTGAATACTCAAAAAACTTTTACACTGTGTTTTCTTTTGCATGTGTGCATACTTATATGACACTGAATGAATATCTTTATCAATACATGATGTCTGGTTGAAGTAGAAACAGCAGAAACCTGAACTTTAAATTTTACGGCAATTTTCCTGTGCCATTTAAGTTATAATATCCACCTGCATTCACACTGTAAAGAGAATGACTCAAAATAGCATAATTGAAAGGAGATTACTTTCACACTTTCCATGTTTAGTAACAAACAGACACAAAATTGCTGTTTTCTAAAGTCAAAAATCAGCATTAGGGATTTATGATCCGGTCCTCTTGTGTTTAGAATAACAAATTTCCAAATAACTCATAAAATCACTAATTTTTTTAAGCATAAAATCAACACAATATTCATATTGAAATTCTAAAGCTGTTTTCTAACCAAAATGATATCGTTCTGACTTTATATTTTAGTTTTTGATATGTTTTATGGATAGAGTTCTATCTCTTTTTAATGACTACCTAGGTGTGTATGAGGATAAAAGGGAAAAAATATCATCTCATAAATTACATTTATAAATTACAAACAGAAGACACCAGGAAAAAAGCAATAACTTCATTCTTAGATGTAAATTCTAAAAATAAAGCAAACATTTTGTCGGAAGATTAGATAGAAAATATTTTGTGTGCTTTTAAACAACCCAATTTGAGAACGTTAATTTTTTTTTTTCTTTTTGAAAATGTATGTTAAAATATGTTGCTCAACTTATGGAGACTTTACTGAAAAGTTCAGTGATTTTGTTTGTTGCCTGTGCCATTTTTATAACTTGTACTGAACTATAGCCATATTGTGTTTATTTATGTTATGACTATTAGCATCATTATTTTAAATTTGTGTCTCGCTGCTTGTAGACTTCCTCGATTGGTACTGTATGACACCAGGTAATGGATACAATAGCAGTAAAACAGTCATCATCACTGCTGGGATGAGAAACCCCTCCTCTTTGCTTTTTTTAACCTTCCTCAGCTGGAAAGTTTTGACATCTGCTGGTTTGGGACATGGCTGAGCAGCTGTCAGCAGTGGGGTAGCTGCGTTCAGCAGCAGTTGGCGGGATGGCAGGGTGCCAGCTTGTACCATCTGTGCTCCTGACATTTCATTCTAATTAACAGTAGGGTTAATTGTTCTGGCAGGCTCAAATGTAGTGTCTAACATTACCCAAGGGAAACATGTACAAGTGCAGGAGTGGCAGGGAGCTGGGGACAGCATCGCTAACAAACCCATAGAGGGGGAGTGGGTTCCAACTACTGAAGATTTGACTAGCTGGCCACATGCAGTAGGGCTGAGGTAGTTTTTATGCTGATGAATTATGCCAAGCCTGTAATGATGTAGAGGGAATCAAGCTTAGAAAGGCTGAGACTACTGCCTTAGGGCAACTGCGAGGAACAATTTGCATGTTATTACTGCATATTCATACCTAATTGTGTTAGGCTTTGCTAATAGAGCAGAATGACAGTATGAAAAATTGAGCAACTGCTTTAGAGGCAACAAAGCCAATGTTTTTTTTCTTCCTACCGTATGAGTGCCGAATGATCCTTCAGACATTTAGTTGCTCAATATGACACGTCTACCATTTGTTAGCTTGACATAGTGTAATTTATAAAGCAGTATTCTAATTTTACTTTTAGTTTATTCTTCTCATTTGCTACAATATTCATGATAGTGATTTGAATGAGGATAGTCATCACTATTGTGCATAGTTGTGATTCTAAGAAAACTATATCTTGTAATGAGCATTGTTATTGTTTTCTGATGTATTAATTTTAATGTTTAAATAGCTTTTTCATATGTTAATATAACATAAGCCAGGAGCTGATGAGAAATCCTTATTAGAGCTGTATTTGTTTGCATTGCCATACTTCCAGTCTCAACATCCCCATTATATACAGGCCTGTTTTTAGTGTGGCTTGGACAAAGAAATTGTCAGGTAGTACAGAGCCAAAAGTCTGCTCTTTTAGAAAAGTGACTATGTACATTCACCAATTCTTAGTATTCAATTCTATCTTCTAAGTAGATAATATTCTTAAGAAATCTCAAGCACAGTAGTATATTTTTTATGTTAGCCCAAATACCTTTTGAAATTTTTCTAAGGAAGCTCTAAGAAGACAAAGAATTGTCTTTAGAGATCTATGTTGAATAACTGGTAAGATCTATCTTCTTCACAATTTTATTTTATTTTATTTTTTTTAGATTTGTAAGGCCATCATGGTATCGTCAAGTTGCCTCGAGCTCACATTTAAATATCCACTCATTTCCAATAGTGGCCCACTCACATATTGTATTGCTAGTTTTAAGAGTTCAAAAAAGTTGTAAACTTAAGGAATCGGAGAAAAAGTTTCAGCAGCTTTTCTGTTATAATACAGTAAGTTTTAAATTTATTTCTTGTAATTTCTGTTTTGTTTCTGTGTTTAACATGTATAGTTAATAATTTGTTCTAAGCTTTTATTATAACAGAGAGTTTAAAGTAAGTCTAAACTTTGCCCCATGTTAGTTTTTTTTTTTTGCTTAAAACACAACTATTTTTCAAAATAAATGTGGGTAGTTAAATAATATATAGTGTAAAATCTTTCCTACTTTGTATTTAAATTTCAAACCATGAAATTTTATAAATAGTATGTATTTGCAGCTTAACTGTGTAATAAAATATTAGAAGACCACAATTTGAAAAGCATATGATATGGCTCAGTTAATTTACGAGGCCCTAAGACATTGGCTGTTGGTTGGTGATTTCACTGAGTCCCCTACGTGAAGTATGTTCTCTATTTGTACATTTAAGTTAAAGGGTAAATAGAAACTTTTGTTTATGAGTCATCTCTCAGCCAAGCGTATACTTTGTCACCACCAGTGTGTTTTTGTTGAAGTTATATATTTTAAAGAGCAAAGCTTATTTTGGAAACTTATTCTAATATATTATACAAATTTAAGCAATTATAGAACATTTAGTTGAAATCCAAGCCTAATACGATTTCATAGACTATAAATTTAACTGCCTTTTCTGAAGATGTCATGTTGCATCAGACTGTTTTCTTTTTCTTACTCTAAATTTTGAAAGGACAAAAGCAGAACATCGCCAAACAAAAATACAGAACAAACAAACAAACAAACAAACAAACAAAAAAAACAAAGCAAAAAGAACAACAACAAAAAAAGCAGAGGACTACACTTGACATGTATTATATGAGGTTCTATGCAAAGTACATTTCAGGATCGTAGACACAGAATTAACTTCATCGTACTTTTATCATATTCCTTCTTCACCATTCACACTTTGGGGCCAGGGACTCATTACCTTCTAAATTAGATTGTTCCATGTTTGGACATCTTTAACTGAGATATATTGAAAGTTTTTCTTTAAAAGCAAAGGAAGTTCCTTGAGTCAGAATTAGTTTTTGTTCTATAAATTAATAAACTTTAAACATACACTGTTAAACATTAAAGAAATCAATAACATAACATAACTATAACTTTTTGTGGGTATAATTTGAAAAGCAAAGTTTTTTGCTTTGTGTATTTTTACCTCTTTTATTATTGAAAATACATGGAATCAATTAATTGAAGACAGAAAACTGATGCCCTAAAACCAACAAATATGACTTGCTTTTGACTTTTGAACCACATTCTTGATATGGTCTCTAAATGTAACGTCATCATCACCTTTATCATTATCTGTGTCCAGAAGCTTCTATTACTTGCTTTCTTCTCATTTTCTTCTGGTGGCTACTATGTGGCCAGAGGCTCAGTGAAAGTGGAGATAAGATAATTCCTACTAATATCTATACACTACTTCCTCAGTGAGAATGTTTTTAGTAGCGCTAACTGCTCTGCTTGATTATCCTCCAAACGCATCCCATGATTTCCCACAACCACCACAGACCGCATCAACTAGCAGCTTTGTACATCTTTCAGTCAAAAACTAAGACACAGCAAAGCTGGCTGCCATGTAGATTGCTTGCTTGCTAAAGCACTCAGCATCAAACCCTCTGTCACCACCCCTGGGGGCTGGAAGGAGCCCTTAGCTGCTCTTCTTGGAGCATACTTATCAGTAGACACAAGTGCATTTTCCTAGAATGTGCAATATTAGTTGCATTGTATCTGAAAAGGAGCAGGCACCATGAGTTTAACTCAATTCATTACACGTGTATCTCACATATTGCTAGACAGAGAGTAAAGAATTCTGGAAGTGCAAGAGATAGCATATTTTTACTTAATTGAATGTGACTATAGGAAATTATTGAAAAAAAAAAAAAGAATCAACCAACCAAACAAGATCCTAAACCAGACAAAACACCAGGAGGACAGGTGTAAGCTGTGACGTCCATTCCTGAACAAACTGGCCTGTGTGGTCATCAATCACATATCCATTCAGTTCCTCTGTATTTACACCTCTATTTCTGAGTTTCCTATTCTCTTTTGGACTATTGCCTGAGCCCAGAGCTTAAACAGAAGCTGCCACTGTGCCTGCTCTGTCCAGGGGCCCAGCAGCTGTCCTGATTCCCAGGACACTGGTTTATGGAAATGTCTACCTTAGTTTTGAGCCTGAATACATTTTTGATTTTATCCTTTAATATTTTATCAATCACTACTATGTTTTGGGGGCATAGTGCATATGCCAAAGTATATTTATTTGCCATCTTTAGTAGAAGTCTCAAAGAGTTTTTGCCATGAAAACTATTTTCCCCCATTCTGTAATATCAAAATATTACAGAATAAAACATTGCTTTTATGTACTAATATAATTTCATCAAACAAAATCACTTACCAAATTCTCATCTTTAATTAACAAAGTTTTCTATTGTTTCTAACATTAAAACAAACTTTTTTTAAAAAATTGATTTGAAAAAATTATACTAAATGGGAAATAAATCTGACTTTGACCATCAACATTTGTAAAAAAAATTTTTTTTGGAATAGCAATAATTTTGGTTGCATAAAAGCTGAACTATAAATTTTTTTACCAACATGTAACTGGAAATTTAATTTTTCCTCTTAATCTACATCAAGTATGTATTCTATGATCATATTAAACATATTAAATATGAAAATATTATATCGACTAATAAACATAGAGTTACTTGAGCACAATAATAATTAGAAATCTGATTGTTAACAAACCATGTTTTACTCTTTGCTATACTTTCTTGAAGAATTTTGCTATGGAATATTTTAGAGTAGAGCGATTGTGAATGTGAACAATGTATGCTATATAAGAGGAACATGCTAGTTTTTTAAATAATAAAATCCACATTCATGCTTTTCTCCTGTTAATAATGGAAAACGTATATATTACTCATTCAATTTGCAGATTTTTGAAAATATATTTCTGATGTATCTTGGAGATAGTAAAGAAAGCTATAGGTTTTGAGGATTTTGGAAGTATATGATTTGGCTGCAATAAATCAGCTCAGTCTCTCATTTCATATGGTTACATAAAATAGTAATTATTATGATTGAATAATAGAATTTGGATATGATATAAAAGCATTCTCACTGAGGAAGTAGTGTGAGTAATGGCATGAATGGGGAATGCTCAAGTTAACGGCAATTATTTTAGTTTGAAAATAGTGATCTTGGAAGCTAAGCAAGGTCGGGTCTGGTTAGTACTTGGATGGGAGATCACCTAAGAAGACTAGGTGCTATAGGCATAAAAAATAAAAAAATAAAAAATAAATTGAAAAGAAAATAGTGTTCTAAATATGATGAGCAACATGAAGACAGGAAATGGAGATAGGAAACCAATTATGGAAGACCTTAGATACTAGACAAAGGGCTTTGACCTTATTCCATGGGCCAATGGGAGGAAGAAAAGAGTTTTATTTAAGGGGCTATCTTGATCAGATTTGGGCTTCAATGACATAAATATGCTGAAAAGAAGTTGAGAGGCCATTTAGAAAGCCAGTATACTAAGATAGGTAATAAGAATGTTTGGACACGAAGAGGGCCTATAAAACGAGAAAGTGAATGAGAAGCCTCATAAAGGGAATGTTAACAAAAGTAAGAAAAGGCTGATTTCTGAGCCTGAACGATGGTGTCGATGAGTTATCATAGAACACAAACGAGTCTAGTTGGAAAACGAAGATGATGGGTTCAGTGTTGAACCTGTTCAGTTCATGGTACTGGCAGGCCAAACAGCTGATTGTCATTAGGCTGCTGGAAATGTTACTACATGTCGATTTCTTCCCATGAACACTTGCAAAAGCAATCTGAGGCTCCCCTTGACCTCCGAAGGAAAATCGCATTAACTTCACTGTTGGGAAATCTAATCAAAATATAATTGAGAAAATAGTCATTTCACATTCATCTTTAATTTCTAATACTGGGGATTCACCGTGTCTTCAGTAAGTATTTGGACAGGTATGGTAGTCTGGGAACAGGACAAATTGTGCCCCTCTTCTCCATGGTAGAATACATTGAATCCCTGACACCCAGGACCTCAGAATGCAACATCATTTGACATACAGTCATTGTGGACATAAAATGAGGATGCACTAGAGTAGGGAGGGTTCCTAACCCAGTATGACGGGTGTCCCCATACCGTGAAAGCCATGTGAAGACAAGAGACACAGGGAGAACACCCTGTAAAGATCAGGCATAGACAGGAGGTACTCAGCTGCAAGCGGGAAGGTGCCAGAGACTGCTGGCGAAGCAGCAGAAGCTGGAATTGGCAAGGAAAGGTTCCTCTCTGGCTTTCAGAGGGTGCATGACCTTGCTGACACCTTGATCTCAAGACTTCCGGCCTCCAGAACTGAGAGATGATACATTTTCATTGTTGTGAGCCACCCAGTCTGTGGTGCTCTGTCCTGGCAGCTCCGTGAAACTAGCACAGGGAGTAACATACATTGTGGGGTATATCACACCACTGTTTAGTCCCTTGCCTGTCTCTATTACAGTTCATGGAAGTGACAGCTGCATGTGAGGGGCCACTAACTTTCACTTTCAGAATTTCCTGCATTTTGGGAAACTATACCTCAATACCAGATTAGTATCCTAATGATATCTCTTGACATTTATTTCCAGAAATTTCTTGTCAGCTCCATCTTCTATTTGTTTTTCAATGGTGCAACTGCTGTTCAGAACTACATATCAAGTTATGATTTCTATGAACCACTTAATGCCATCGGAGACTGGGTCCACAGAGATGGCATATCAAATTCACTCTATGTTTATGCAGCTCAGCGATAGTGTTTAAAAGGAATGATGGGATGGACTTTTCTGGGATAATGAGAACCCATCATATCTTATGAAAAATGATATATTTATTACTTTTCAGACTCATTAGTTATCATGTAAAGTCTTTTGACATGAAAAATCTGGTCATTAATTCTTCCCTTGCTTGAATTTTCAGATATATTAATTAATTTTTATTTCCTTGGGCTATGCATGTTCAAGTAATTATTTTGGGGGAAATTTTGTGAGATATTCTTATAGACCAGTGAACAATGTCCAGTGAACATTTTGCTTACATTTAATTTTCTAAAAATATATAAGTATGAACCTTAATTTCATGGATTTTCTATTGGAGCTAGTAATATTAAAGATTCATCATTTATCAACAACTAGTTAGTAAATAATAGATATCAATTATCCTCTTAGCATCATTTAACACCTGTTCCAAACTGTTTTATTTAAAAGATTTTTACTTTCCCGTGAGTAATTTTCCTGTTTACTACTAGATTTAAGAGAAAAATAACTTTCTATTTTAATATTTTCTCAAGCTAAACTGAAAATGTTTTATATCCCTGTTCCACCGAAAACATGCCCTTGCCTACAATTATTTTTAGCTACATATTTGATGCTATTACAGAATGATAAGTATTAAAGTAGTTTCTTCAATTCCTCTATCTTTATAAATAAAGAATTTACAGAATTTAGAAACATAAAGTTGTAGAAGCTATGACATCATGTACTATTAAGGCCATTTTATCGATTACTCCTCTGTGTGTAAATTAGAAAAATTCATAGAGTTCTGGTTTCATTCTGTGCCGTGTGTGTGTGTGTGTGTGTGTGTGTGTGTGTGTGTGTGAACACCTGATGTGTACAGTGTCTCACTCACACAAAAGTACTGAACGAAATACTTTTTTTTTTTTAAGTAAGTTCCAATGATTTTGATACATTTTGAAGGTCAGTAATGTTCAGCATAGAGTAATATGTGGAGAACAATAGCTCCTTGGAGAGTGGAAAACATGGTACTCTCATTATCCATAATCTCAGCTGGTCACCATAGTAACAGCATTTTACTATTTTCCAAGATGTGAGCCTTTATGGTCCTGTAGAATTCACTTCCTAGGCCTCCAGACACATCAGCGGCATCTAGTGGCAGAGACCTCGGCTGAAATCTTTGCGCTTCACTGTCTGCGGTATTATGTTGACAAGCTGATAGCGTGCACCTGTGGCTGCCCTATATTTTCCCTCATCATGATGGGTGACTATAAAATTCAAGGAAATACTTGTGGGTTATCTACAAAGAGGGTAAAAATGTAAGCAAGAGAAAGGCATTTTACAAATAGTCCTCTTAGAAAGAATTTTGCCGGGGGATTGGGGCGTGAGAGGCATTATGTGTTCTTCAAATACAGAAGAAGGTTGGAAAGGGGGTAGTTCTCAGAGATGATGAAGTGGTTTCTCAAAGAATGTATAGAACTATCTTCTGGAATCTCTAGGGGACAGCACTGTTAAAGATTCAGAGAGGTTACTAATGAATCCTGGGGGCAATTACTCATGTTTTCCACATTCATATTCTGATCAGGCACCTGTCCTTTACTATGCAATTTTTAGAAACGTATGTCCTAGTGGTTATTGTATACTTCCGACACTTACAGAGTCAAACCTAATTTGGATAGTGAGGGGGGCAATTTGGAAAATCTATTTAGTCTGCAGAAAGGTAGTATGGGGGTTTGGAAGAGGCGTGGACACTGGACGAGACCCCAGTGCTGTTCTACTTCTCCCACTTCGTAGATATGCATCATGGGCAAAGCTGCAGCTGCAGTCCTCAACCTGGGCTGCAAATGAGGAGAAAAAGTCAGGAGCCAGATTCCATCCTTGACCAACTGAAACAGAATTCTGGGAGTATAGCCTGAACATAACTTGGAAAATAAATCTGAGTAACCAGACCTCAGAATGCCCAGAGGAGCTTTGTAACAATATACTGTCACTGGTCTGACACCTCATTCCTAGTATTTTGTGGGCCACTGACCATTAGCATTACTTGGAACTGGATAGAAATGAATACACATTTACATTTGAGAAGCAATGAAAAGCCATAGAGATTCTCATTCAGAAAGTCCAAGGAGAGTCTGGGAATCTGTGTTCTTTGAAACTTAGATGTTTCTCCATGTGCTTAATGCCTGTCATGACTGAGGTTAGAACCTACAAGTCCCCAGGAGGATTAACTGAAGACATTTAGGTAGACTGCAATGCACTGTATGAGTGTTACTCATTTGTTCGCTAAGTCAACCAGCATTTGCTGAACACCCGTCAAGTTCATGTGTGGGCTTGGGGACCCAGGAAAAAGCTGTGGTGGACGATGCCTTGGGGTGAAGGCGGTCTTGGAGACAGGGGCTTCTCAGCTCATAAATGGTTTTCTGAAGTCATTCATTCATTTCTCTTATAGATAGTCCAAAAATTTCAATATAAAAAGACTTCAAGAAATCATTTTTAATTCACAAAGTGAGAGCTAATGTTTATTATATACCTAGATCTGTGTTTTAGTGAAATTATTTTTTTTAGGAGTACAACATATTTTCTGCCTTTAAGAAATGTATATTTTAGACAGCAACTTAAAGCATATTGAAGTAGCCAAGGGATAATACCAGAATAAGATTATACAGATGAGCTAATTATACCGTTTTAGTGATGATGTAAGTTTTGATGAAAGTGATGTGAGGTCCGGTTTTTTGAAAACAGGTCTGGTGTGGAGAACTAAGTGTAATGGTTTCCTCAGCATAACTTTCCGGCCATCTCTCAAATAGACCCAGTCTACATTTCAAGATGTATCTTTTACCATTCTCTGAATAAAATCTCAT
This sequence comes from Macroglossus sobrinus, assembly GCA_004027375.1. Lineage (NCBI taxonomy): Eukaryota > Metazoa > Chordata > Mammalia > Chiroptera > Pteropodidae > Macroglossus > Macroglossus sobrinus. The sequence continues at coordinate 63,939 of PVKZ01001469.1, read as the reverse complement.
GCCCTAGCTAAGTTGGCAACTAAAGTCTACCCAGACCATGTCTCAGACCCGCATGCCATGCTTTTGTTCTCTTCTGACTCTTAGTCTGAAATTCCCTAGCCCATGGGTCTTCATTTTCTTGACCAACTCATTAGGTTAACAACTGATCTAAGTACCATTTTTTTTAATGAAAATATCTAAGTTGGGTTTCTCAAACTTGAATGTGCTTATAAATCACCTCTTATTGCACACAACCGATCCTTTTGTAGAGTATTATTATTCATATTAATAGAAATTAACTTCTTAATTAAACCACAGCTCCTTTCCATTATAGTAATTACATCTGATATATATTTTTTTCTCATTTCTCGCAGCACTTAGCATAGTCGTAGTGTGTATCAGGGACTCTGTGTATCTGTTGATTGATTTTATGAGAAAGGACTAACGTGGTTTTCCACGTGGGGCATGAGTTTCTGGGTGTCTGCAGTGTTATGCCTGCTGAATAAGAACTACTACAGCAGTGACCTTTCTGAGAACCGGCAACTCTGTCCTGGGTCTGCTCCTCCTCCACTCCAAAGAGTTACAGTCTCTACAGCACGATTGAGGAAATTTGGGAAATTTCTCTGGCTACCACACATTGCATCAGATCAGGGAAAAGATGTCATATCTTTACTGATGCTCAAGGGCACAGAAAATAAACATAAATTTCACTAAAGACTCAGAGATTCTTAATTTTCCATGTTATGACCCCAGCTCCTCCATCTCCTCTAGCTTCCAAGGAAAAGTGAGCTAGTACACCCAGTGGTACCTGCTGGTGGCCCTGTCCTGTTCTAGACAAGCAAGCAGAGCATCAAGCAAAGAACAGTTTCGAGCCTATTTCTGGTTAAGGCTCGATGCCAACGTTTGATTGACAGTACAACCAAATAACTGTTCTACTTTTCTCTTTCAAGGATATACCATTTCCCCACTGAAGTCCCTATTTGCCCTTCATAGACACGTTATTTTATGGCTTTACTCTTCATAAAGATGCAGGCTAGCAACTGTAGCTCTTTCCTCGACCAATTTTAACTAAATTAATTAGAATGAACACTGACTTAATCTATATATCATATATGCTGGAGATAAGCACGGTGAAGCACCTCATTAGATGCCTGTAAGTGGTGAATTTGTTGCAGATTCAGTGTCTGCTAATGACGCAGTGCCTCATGGCTGACTGCCTTGGGCCATTGTCCAGGTGGATGTTTTGCTTTTGTGATCATTATAATTTCATGTGTATTAGTATAAAGTTATTGGTATTCAAACTGTGAAAGAATTTAAAGATGTTTTTCAGTGTGCTTTCAATTCTTTGGGAAGCCAAGAGAGCTAATACTAAATATTTGATGAGGCACAATCTTTTGAAAGAACTCTAATAAGCCCTTTTAGTCAAAGACTACAGAATTTTGATGAGTATTTCTTGTCACTGGTTGACAGCATATGTATACTCATAAATTGGTTATTTTGTTGGAAACTTGAGCAGCAAGCATAGCTGTGCATATTGATGTTATTATACAAATCAAATATGTTTAAAGACACTGGGTTAGCAGAGTCTCAATATGAAAAGGCTGTGGTTGATTCTTTCTCTTGGTCTTAATTTCTGTATCTCTTTATAATCAATTAATGTTCATTGGAAAGTAAGTATGAATAATTTATGATTCACATAGCTGCTGGCTTATTAATTGCTTAATTTCAGAGAAAATAACTATATATTAAGAAAATTCAAGTTGTCACTCTCAGTGGCCAAATGAATTTATACACGTTGTTAGAGCATAGTTCAGAAACGAAGTATATCAGACATACACTTTGTATTTCCCACAGTGCTTAAAAAGAAGAATGTTAATAAAATGGTGACAGGATTTTTAAAAGTAAAAAGAAGCAAAAGACTTGGCATGTCAGGACTGTGTGCTCTGGGTTTTTATTTTCCCCACTCTTTAAACATTTTCTTCTGCTTCAGTGAATTTATGTATGTGCCTACCGTAAAATGAAATTAACTAATGAATGATGCTTATTCTTTAGAAGAAAATATAATTAAATATAGAAAAGAAAGTTTTAATTAACCTTAGATATATTACAATTTCTTTGGAGTTTGAGCAAATAATTTTAATTCTGAAATATTAAAATAAATGACACAAAATATGTGAAAAATTTGTTTCTTTTAGCAGTTGCATGAAAAAACACTCTGTCTTGGAAAAACTACATATTATTCTCATCATAATTGCTAATAATTTCATTGATTTCTACATGTATTGCTAAAAACCAGAGCTGATATGACCTGTAATTATAATAAATATTTTCAAATAAATCTAAAAGAAGAAAGTTTTAATCAGCATTCAAATAATCTTCAATGGAGTCAAAGAGTATAAATTTGAAACTTTTACATTCCCAAAACATAACTTTTAATGTTATATAATCAAGGACAGGATTTTGAGAATTGGTCCATAGGATTGATTTTGTACATCTTTAAATATTTTGGCTGTGTGACAAAGGTCATTTCATGTTGCTCTTCCTCAAGGTGAAGTATGTTTGGGTACAGAAGGAGAAGGGATAAAATGATGTTAATAATTCCTCCTCCTCTTTCATGCCTTTAGCCCAAATCATCCACAGCCCTCAGTGGGCAGCTATAGAGACCAAAGCTAAGCTGTGGAAGGGAGCCCGAGCTTAATGTTGCTAGTTTGGTAATGATTTTTGCTTTCAAGTATTCCTTTAGAGAATTGGGAAGAAAGAGGATCAGAGAAGGCTATGTGATCTCATAAAATGAAAGCAGGAAAGAACAAAACGCTACGTATATATTTATAGAAGGAATGGATGGCATTTTAGTTATCTTGGTTATGTGTGAACAACACTCTCTTTTCTTGGTAGACCGTGACCTCCTGGTGGGAATGGTGGCCCATGTTTAACTTGGTTTTGTATAACATATTTTTTTGCATGAATAAATGTGGTTGTTGGCTGGCATTTGCTTAGATCTCCACAATGCCATATCTAAATCATTTGTCCTGCACCTAACATTAGACTCCCTGCCTCTTACCGAATATGAACTTCATACATGCCCCGTGTCCTTCTAAACACATTCATTTAAAAATTAAGGCATTCTCCTTACTCTTTTGCTCAAGGCTAAACTTTGCATTGGTGCAATTAATTGCTTTCTCCAGAGTATTGTTCTATCATTTATTTTCTTACTTTAAGGAGTTTTTCCTCTCTTGTGGCTACTTCTCAGCTTAATAACAAGCTCACAGTCAGCCACAATAAAACAATGTAGTGGACAAAATTAATAAATCAACCTGCTTTGAGCAGGTATCTGCCTTCAGTTATTACTATACCTCTCTTCCTTCTGGATCATCTGAGGTTTTTAAGAAAGGCATTGCACTGTCTCCATTTCCTTTCTTCACACTTGTTTTTCAAGGAATTGCAAACTGATTTTACTCACTGATACTGTGATACAGATCACCATTGACTTCTGGATTCTCAGATCCAGTGGTTATTTCCTCAGTCCTGTTTTCTTGGATCTCTCTGCTGAGCTTGGAATTTTGATTCTCTTAGGTTTCTTTTTAAATTATAAATGAGGCCCAAATACATTTTTTTAAAGCCAAGTGTATATTTTGTTTGGTCGCAGTGGATCTCTCTTTTGTTAGTTGTCCGTACATATGTATTGTCCATTTTCTTATTAATTTGTAGTATATTTAGAATTTATTTCAGATTGTAATTTATTGTTATTGGTATGGATTGCAAATACCTTCTTCCAGGTAGATATGGGGTTTTCCCACAAATAACTGGCCGCAGATTTTGCCTAACTTCTCTACTTTTTTTCATTTCGTTAATATTTTTTATGTCATATATATGTAATTTCATTAAAGTTATTGGGATGATATTGGTTAATAAAATTATATAGGTTTCAAGTGTACAATTCTATAGCACATCATCTGTATATTGCATTGTGTGTTCACCAAAGATAGGTCTCTTTTTGTCACCATATATTTGACCTTCTTGACCCTTGTTAATTCCCCAGCCCTCTTTTCCCTTTTCCTCTAATGACCACCATACTATTGTTTTTGTCAGAGTTTTTCTTTGTTTGTCTTTTTTGTTTATTTATTGCTTTTAGTTTTATATTCCACATATGAGTGAAATTATGTGGTTTTTGACTTTAGCCGTCTGACTTACTTCACTTAGCATAATATTTTGAACATCCATCCATGTTGTCACAAATGGCAGTATTTCATCTTTCTTATGGTCAAGTAGTATTCCATCATATATATATATATATATACCAAGTCTTCTTTATCCGATTATCTATGGTAGGGACTTTGTTTTTTTTCTCTTCAGCACACGTTATTTCTTGTCTTGTTGATAATAACCATTTCAACAGGTTTGAGGTGGTATCTCATGTGGTTTTGATTTACATTTTCCTAATAGTCAAGTTGAGCATCTTCTCATATGTCTGTTGGCTATTTGCATGTCTTTTGGAAAACAGTGTCTATTCAGGTTCTCTGCGCATTTTTTAAATTAGATTATTTGTTGTTATTGTAGTTGTTGAGTTGTACGAGTTCTTTATATAAAAAGGTAAGTCAAAGAAAGTCAAATAAATAAAAAATAAATAAAAATAAAGATATAAAATGTCATTTTTTTCCTTTCCTTTCTTTGATTGTCTTGTTTTAAAACTTTCAGACTGTGAATTTTTAAGTCATTAATATTGTCTTTTTTCCTTTATGTATTTATTTTCTATTATTATAGTTTGAGGAGGTATATTTCTCTCTGAATATACTTGAGCTTCTTTCTAAAAGATCAATAACCAATATTTTAATCACTATTTAATCTTATATATTTATAAATATTTATTGCGATCTCTTTCTTGCACCATGTGCTATTTAGAAATATTTTTTAAAATTCACCTTCAGTTTTATATTGCACATATGTACATGCAAGAAAAAGTATTTGTTCATTATTGGGTGTTGAGTACTATTAGGTCTTAGATTGTGCTTATTAATTTGCCTTACTCAAAATTTTTATGTTTTTACCTATTTTTTGTCTTCTTTTTAAATTATTGAGACAATTGTGTTAACATTTCCCACCATTTGGATTTTACCCTTTTTGATAATTTTTTTAGTTTAATGTATTTTATTTTATTAGGTTATAATTAGGTTATAATTTTGCTATTTTTTATTCTCTTAAAGTGCCTTTTATGAGACTGATAAAATTTGTTTTTCCTCTTATTATCTGTCTGAGTTAAAATTTAAATATGCTATTGCCATTATTTTAGTGATTATGCATTAAATTTTAACAAGTCCTTAATATACTTTGTTAATTTTGCTTTTCTGAATACATATATTTTATCATCACTTTTGAATGATATTTAGATTGGGTATTAAAATTTGTGTTGACATATTTTATATTTGTACATTAAATATACAATTCTATTGATTCATAATTTTTATTGGTGCTTGTGGGAGTCTTATTGTCATTTTTTCATAGGTAGATATATTATCTTGATAGTTACTTTTGAGATTTTTTTTCTCCTTAGTTTTTGTTTTATAGTGTTACTGTTGTCAGTCCAGATGTGGATTTATTTTTATTTTTTTGAAAGAGACTCAATGTGCTTTCTTTCTACTATTCTGGGGATTTTTCACTTTATTACTTTATATATGCTTCTTTCCTTTTTCTTTAGTCTTTTACACTGAAACACTTATTAACGGTATGTTAGAACTCATAATTATATTCTCTCTGCCTCTTACCTTTACTATTCTCTCTCTCTCTCTCTTTTTTTAAAAATTCTTTTGGGATCTTTGTGCATGCCAGGTAATTTTCTATGATTTATTTTTCAGTAAACTAATTTTTTACTTTAGCTGCTTTTAAAAGTCTGTTTAACCCGTTCACCAACATTTTTTTATTAAAGTAACTCCATATTTCAGTTTTTGAAAAACAGAACAATTATATTTCATCTCTTTTTAGATATGCTTGTCCTTTTATATGGAATCATGTAATGTTTCCTTTATATGCTTTAATCACTTTAAAGATTTTAAATTTTATACAATCTCTATTATACTGTTCTATTTTTTTTTTTGCATTTTCTAGAGATTAATCATACTGTCCATTGTATCTTATACCTATTTTTCCTTATTGAGTGTTTCTTATTGTGTTTCGTTATTTTGGTTTTCTTATCTTTAGGGAGGGTGTGTGTGTGGTAAGTGTGTGTGTGTGTGTGTGTGTGTGTGTGTGTGTGTGTGTGGTTATCCTGAGGATATATTTTTATGATGTAGGCTAGTTTTGTTTCTATCATGCCACACGGTTCAGCCATGACAGGATCCTGGGGTCCCGAAGGTGAGCAAGGCATCAGTGCGGGAGACAGTTGACTACACACTCAGAGGCGGTATGACACTGTTCCATTTTATTGTGATTTGAGTACAACTTTTATACTTTCTATTTTGGCATTTAATTATACTTTGTGGTTAAAATAGCAGGAAGTTAAATTTCTGTGGTTAAGCAAAGCAGAAAATGTTATAGAGTATATTATTATTCATGATTAACTAGTACATTTTTATTTCAATTATTAGAACAGAACTACCTGATAGAACAATCTAAACTTTTAATTCTTATATCTATTACATAAGATATAGTTTGACTTAAGTAAAGGTGATAGATAGAGGTATTCATAACTGCAAATATTGGCTCATGGGCAGACATTGTTCTTCTTTCTGCCTGAATAAATCTTTTAATTGCTACTTTATTTATGCTATTATCTAAAGTTCAAGGTAAAACTTTCTCATAACTGTTCAAAAGTTTCCTTGGTGCAGTATTGAGGAAAACATTTATAAAAATCAGTTTTACAAAGCTGCTTTTATAAGCTAAGTTTTTGTTCCTTTGTTTTTTAAGCAGTAAGGAGGTCCTGACCTAGCCAGCCTTTCTAGAAAACATAAACTACTAGTTTTCTATTTATCCAGTAGGCCACAAAAGGAGGCCCTTTCATAGTAGGCACAGGCTTATGAGTAAATTTCTTATCTTTTACTAATTTTTCTACTAACTGCGTCAGAATAGGAGTATAAGCTGGTTCTAGTAATTCAACTTGTTGTAATTTATTCATAATATCTTTAAGAGGCACGTCAAAAGGAATTTCTCTTAATAATTGTTCAAGTAAAGGGTTTGTGCATTCTGGACAGTCAGGGTGACTGGAGCTGATTTCATATGCAAGGAATTTACTATGTTTTCCTCAGAGCCAATTGTGAGGAAATATACTTGTACAGCATTTATACTTACTAAAATTTGTGCTACCCAAATTCCCTCTATTAATAGGATCGTTCCTAAGAAACCAATTATCCCTAAACACATGCCACATCCTCGTTCTTGATGATGCATTTCTTGAAGCATCCATCCCCATCTCCGGACTTCGTCACTCAGTAGGGTAGAAAGAGGATGTGACACTATCATGTATACCAGAAGTATCAGTAGCCTGTGTGGGAAGTCCCATGCCATGCCATTTATATGAATTTAAATTTCAAGATCATTTTTAAGATGCAGCCTGTGATTACAATTATTAGGATCAAGTTTCTTTGTTACATTCCTGTACTATTGGGCAATTTTTTTTTCTGGATAATTTCTTTAATGAGGTTGTGGTAAACTCATAGTCTAGACTTAATATATCCCAGCTTTCTATCTTTAAGGATCTTAAGTTTTCTTTCCTTTCACCATGTGGTCACTACCTCTAAATGCCAAAATTATTACAGTAACAAGGCAACTGCCCTGTAACCTGGAACAGAATAGGAAGTCAGATACTAAATCACCTGTTTATTTATTTATTTTTTTAGCTATTGTATCGACCTGTCTATTGTTCATCTTTTGAGTGTCTTTTTTGTAATGTTTAAATATTGGGGTATAATTGACATACAACTTACATTAGTTTCAAGTGTACAAGATAATTATTCAATATATACTGTGAAATGATCACCATAATAAGTCTAGTTTAACATCTAGTTAACATCTATCATCATATGGAATTACAGTGATTTTTTTTCTTGTGATATGAACTTTTCAGATATTTTCTCTTAGCAATTTTCAAACATGCAATACGGTATTGTTACCTGTAGCCATCATGCTGCACATACATCCCTAGGATTTATTTTATCACTGGAAACTTGCGCCTTTGGGCTCCCTTCACCCATTTGGCCCATCCTCACTCCCTGTCTCTGGCAACCACCAATCTATTCTTTGCATCTATGAGTTTGGTGTCATTTTTCTCCCCTAAATGGTATTTGTCTTTCTCTATCTAACTTATTTTACTTAGCATATTGCCCTCAAGGTCCATCCATGTTGTCACAAATGGCAGTAGGGACTTGGTTTTTATGTTACAATTTTACCTAGAAATCTTGCACTTTACTTATACAGTATCTTGAAAAAAATAATTACTATTCATTAATCTCTCAATGATGATTTGGTCTTTGAATGAGCATTAGTTATTATAATTTGCTTCAGGTCTGATTATAGGAGGTACAAACACAGATGTAGACGGGGCACGTCTGGGGCAAACTGCTGAAGAAGCACTGACTTCACAATAGATCCTCAAACTCTCTTATTGAAAAAAAATTCTTGATATTTTGTATTTGTTATTTTGTTTGGAAAAGATCTTGAGAGATGGGGAGGAGATCCTGAATATTAGGCAGGTCCTGAATACAATGGCAAGTGCCTGATAAGAGGGAGGTTGTGACATTAGGGAGGAGAAGACACCTAAACAGAGTAGAAGGTGATCTGAAGTCACCAAGTTTGCGGTAATTTGTTTCAGCAGCCACAAGAAACTAATGCAGGTAGTTAAAATGACTGTTTTTCTCAAAATTAGATAGTAGATTAGAGATTAAAGCATTATCTCAAGCCTGATGTCTTCAGATGTGGTCACAGAATTCACAGCACACACAAGATAGGGTAATTACTTCAGCATGGCGTTAAAGGAACAGTATATCTGTGTTTGAATCTCATTACTATAATCAAGGATTTGGTGGAGATGCAAAATAAATCTGAGGTTTTTCCTCAGAAAAGAAGGAAGGGATGGAGGGAGAGAAGGCTTTTCCTTCCTTCCTTCCTTCCTTCCTTCCTTCCTTCCTTCCTTCCTTCCTTCCTTCCTTCCTTCCTTCCTTCCTTCTTTCCTTCCCTTCTTCCCTCCCTCCTTTCCTATATTTCTTCCTACAATTTCAGGAGTGAAGAAGATTGAGGTCTGACTCACCCTTGTGGCTAGACATCCATGTGGTATCCTGAGAGAAACAATGTCAACAGGTACCTCTAATGTTGGGCTACCTCTACGGAGCAGGTCCCCGCAGCCTTCTCACTGCACTGGCTGTGTGGTACAGCCTTTCTGTTCTTTTTAGGTCAGAATTTCTCAGTTGCATTTGCTATCCCTTGCATAGTATAATTCTACTGCAAGATTGAGTAGGAATTATAACTTTCCTTTCAACTAAATTTAGAAAAAAGCATGTAAATTAGTTTGGCTAACATGTAAAGACATTCATTCCCACATTTAAATATTTTGCTTAGGTGATTTCTGTCCTTGTATTTTTCTTCTTACAAACAACACAAATTAATTTTATAATGAGATGAAAAGGCCAATGCGTCTCTTTTTTTTTGGCAAAAGTCTGCTCCACCTTTTTTAACATGCTTAAAATTTCAACACTGTGCAAAATATTTTACTCCACCACATTATGTTTACATTTTGTTTAAAAGATAAGCTAACAAAACAAATGCTCTTTTACAATATCACGATCTTTTCATTTTTTTTCTTTCCTGTAATGCCTATGAGGAAAAGGAGTTTTTAAATGAACCATTATTTCACCAAAATACGAATCAGGCAGAGTGGCAGGCAGCTGGTGGGGTTATCAGTAATGTAGAGGTTTTGCAGTTAAGGTGCACTTTGGATTGTCATGGAGAAAGAGGAGAAATCTGAATTTATTGTAAAAAAATGTCTAAGAATTTAAAAATACATTTTGAAAGCCATTGATGTAGAAGACGGTTCACCTAGAGAGATGAATCTGCTACAGTGTAGACATGTTGTACAATGCCAAATAAGTGAATTTTTGAAACTAGTTAAGTCATATTTTCAAACCTAATTTTATTTTGTTACCATGTTTTAGTTCAGAGAAACATTTAATAGTCTTTTTAAATTAAAAATTAGATTATTTCATAACAACTTCTTATGGGTTTTCAAGTAATCAACTTTTATAAATCAGTGAACTTCTATTAACTAATATTATACCATTTGGAGTTCCAAATTGAATTTTTCCTCATTGAGATGCTATTTTTAGATCGGTTTTGGAATTTTTGAATCCTTATTTGGATGTACTATTATCTTATTGGGTGATTGTTTATATTTAATCAAAACTATTTTTAAAAAATCTTCCTAAAACTGGCTAATAACATGTTATTAAGAGAAATTTTAGTGTGAAAGCGGCTGTTTGTCAAACCAAGTTTTATCATTTGATGAGAATTTTCTAAGAATTTTGAAAATTGCAGCAAGTGATAAAATGCCAAATGTTTTTTAAAGATCATTATAGAATTTTTAGCATCCCAGCATAAATTCAGTATACGAGAAGTCAATAGACTTCCCCTGCATCATTTTTTGCTCCCAGCAGCACCTTCTGTCATGACTCTCATCAATATTCTTCTAACATCAGGGTCAAGGAAGTAAGTGACCCGGAGGGAAACAGGTAACCTGGTGAGCTCTCCAGCCTTTGGAGCACCTGTTATCTGTGGATTTTAAAGCACTTAATCCTGTTTGATGGTCCTGAGAGTTAAGAAGTGTTTTACTACTTGGCCGTGAGCTTGTCATAGGTCTCCAGTACATTATTGGAAAATACAACCCTTGCACTATTTTTCTGACTCCTGGGTCAGTGTTCAGGTCGAGAGATGACACCTGAGCATTGGCTGACAGGAGGATGGGTATCAATGGTTAACATGACAAGTCATTGGTCTTCTTGCTTCCTGTTTATCCATATGTATAAAACCTGCCAAATTAAATATACCCATACTGTACAACCTTGGTAGATGGAGAATTATGATCTTCTCTCATGGAAATATAAACAATTCCAGGAACATGTGATTGCACCATGGACAATCAAAGTCAAAGAAAACAACAGAATAACTAAAAAAGACTTGTAATAAAATATAATTTGGAGGAACTACATTAAGGCATGGACCTTTTATGAGATATTTGTACACTGTGTAAAGCAACTTTTCATTTGACGATATTTATTAGTGAATGGGAATTTATTTCCCTATATTGAATAAGCATTTCTTGGCAGTCAGACTGCACACAAGCTACAATGAGCTTCAATGAAGTGCTTTCACTTTCCCTTCCCACTGAGTTGAAAGCCTTCTTGTATTCTCTCAAGTGTGTTTCTTTTCCCATGGAGGATGGCTTTGTTGAAAATTGCTTCCTCTTCTCTTGATTATTGAATCAGATATTATATTCAGTTCTTCAATACTTTATAGAATGTTGGTGAAAAATGAAATATAATGAGTAGGATTATTTCCTATGTAGATTCAGCTCTAAAGAATTTAGTGGGGCGAAACCAGGATTGGAAGAAGGATATTATTTAACTGAATTTCTCTTTCTCTGTAACTGTTCCGCCACCTCCCGGCCTCCACCATTATACTACTCTTTCTTTCCAGCATTTTTTAAATAGCTCAGTAGCCAGTCAGCCCTCAGCATCCCATGTCTCTTGTAGTGCATCCATTTGCTCCAATTCAAAAAATTCATGTCGACCAAAGGTAATTTGCTATAATTTCCAAACAGACAAGTGTCCTATATTCTAGAATTTTCTTTTCTTTTAATTCCTTTTTGAACCATTACCATTAACCTAACCTTAGAATGTTGTTCATCTACTAAGAAAAAGTAGAATGCAACCAAAGCACACAAAATGAATGTAAAGACATACATACCCTCTCCATACTTCAATTCAAATGTTGAGAATTGAAAAAGCCCCAACTTCTGATATGCTTCAGCTTTGCCACTGCAGTTATACTGTGTATCATAAAAATATGAACTAAATCTCATCATACTTAAACTCTAATATTTTTGCCTTTTTGAGTAGACATACTATAATGATTTTACTTTATCCATTTATGAGCAGTTGAATGTCATCGTTAGCTCATAAACTCTGGAGCCAAACTCTTCTGTCTACTCCTCCCTATGTCTCAGGTGTCTTACTTATAAGAAGAAGATAAGACTGCTATATAAGTGAGTTTGTAAATACAGTGCTTGGCACACGGTGCATACTATGTGTTTTCTTCCATCATCATTTATTCATTATCAAAAATTTATTGAGCTTTTACTATGTGCCATGATGATGACTTTGTAATGCTAACAGTATTGGAGGGCAGACATTAATTCAATAATCACTTAAATAGAGTTTTGAATTATGAAAAGTGATCAATTAAAGTGCAGGAAAATAAGAAATACAGTTGATGTAAAATCAGACTGAAAAGTGGGGGAATCTGATTTACATTGGAGGGAATGGTTAGTCTTCAGTGAAGAAGAAACACTGAAACCGAGATGTAAAGGATTATGAGAGTTCATTGGTTTAGAAGTGAGAGGAGTGTCTGAGAGGAGAAATTGCCCAAGTTAGAGGAGGGATCATTGGTAATAAATGTCTGAGACTATGGAAGGCAAATGGATCTAATATCAACAAAAGGAAGGAAAAACTAAGAGACTGGGACAGGTGCAGGTAAAGTCATGGGTTTGATGGAAGTTCTCTCCTTTCACCTGTTAGTTTTGTCATGCAAGGTGAGGCTGTCAGCTGATAATGAGCTTTCTGTGATGGTCTGGTGATTTGAGGACAACGCGGAAGGTTTGAAATCGTTGCGTGGAGATAGGAAAGTGGCTTGACCAATGAATATGGCATGACTTCCTTAACAGAAAGTACTGAGTGGTTCATTATGACTGGTGATTTATTAATTTATATAAAGATGTCAATATTGCCTGTTGTTTGTGTTTCTCTAGCAGGGTTCAAATGCCAGAAGTGAGGGCTGAAAAAAGATGGCGATTAAGCCCATTTAAATGCGGGGTCTTTTGAATGGGTAAAATTCAAAGACAGAGGAAATGGGGTTAGGTATGATGCCTTAGTTAGAATCATATTCCACAGGATTTTAACTTGGTGGAGGGAGGTGAAGTTACAGAGTGACTAATAGAGAGATGCTAGAAGGATCAACAAATCAAAAAGTTTTCGATTGTAATGAGTTTTAGGTTTGTAGTTAGTTAAATAATAAAAAAATAAATAAAGGAAAAACCAGTGGTGATCAGAGAGAAAAATTCTTAAAATATCAATACGAATGTTGGAAGAGTTCAGAGATAACAAGGGTCTGTGTTTGCCTTGGAAAGTGAATGACCAGAGAGAGGGTCGCTGGAAGTGAGGTCTTAAAGAAATTGAGGGGCCAGGATTCAGGATGAGTTGTCCATGTGGCTTTTAAAATCTCCCGGGGTGACGGCAGAAATTGTTATGAATAAAGAAATTTTGAGCTAAGTGCCAAGATTTCAACAAATGTGAAGGCTGGGATCTGACAGATGTGATTGTGAGGGTAATATAGTAGAATGGAAAGAGCTTCAAAAAAGCAGAGTTTTATTATAAAAGCATAAGGGAACGATTGTCTGGAGATATTGACATGAACAGTTCATAAAGGAAAAAGCAATTTTGTAACTCATGCTTTTGAAAGGAAATATGGTTTTCATGATTTTCTCATAATTTGTCATTAAAATACATTCTTTTGATTTTCACATAATTAAGGTGGAATGTCAGTTTTGGCTTAGGGCCTAAAATGTCCTTTTAAAACTTGCCTGCCTTCGGTATTATTTAAAGACCTTTGTTTTACATATAAACACAAATACAAACACATACATAATTCTTTATGTAGGTAGAAACACCATCATATAATTCATGAAGTGATACTAGATATTCGATTGTGTACTGATAGACGGTATGTATTAAAGATTAAGAAAATATGTCAGGGTAAAATATGTTTAGCAAATATTTTCAAAACACAGAGAAAAATATCATGATGAGTTAAGGACATGTTAAAATAGTCACATACAGTTTCATTCATGCTTATACATTAGAAAGGTGGTTTAATCACCCATAAGAAATTACTAGCTTCTCCGTTGGTGAAGCATGGCATTTCAATTGCACAGGCAATAAAAGAATTACATGAAGAGACTGAAGTGATTTACTCTATGAAAAACATCAAGGCCACGGTTACCATGGTGAACTATCTTTTTGCACACCCAAGGTCAAGTAGGAGTGACCATCGATGGGCAACCTTCAGCTGTAATGTAGGCTGGAACTGCTCTTACAATCGTTGATTGGTTTCCTTCTTACATAATAAGAAGGACTGTACTGGATTTATTACCATTATTTACTTATGATAAATTCTAATTTGTAATTTTAAAATTGATATTATCGTTAAAAAATTATTTGAAAAGCACTGGTGTTTTTCAGAACCTCATAAATTGCAGCTGTGTACCATAATCATTTCCTGAAAATGTGGGAAGGTTAGGAAATGTTTACACATTTAATGTAACTTAAAAGAGGTTCCAGTTGTATTGCAGTTTTTAATGTTTAACTAGAATCATCTTTATTGTAAATCCTATCTTTATTCCGTTGGGAAGGAGAGAGAAAGATTATAAATAGTGTATACAGATTATAAAATATCATAATGCATAATTAATATCTTAAAATATGTCCAAAATTCTGGGAAGTTCATATATTGCTTTTTTTTTCAGATGTTTTGTTGTTGCGTAAAAGGAGACTGTACTAATAAATGTCTCTTGAATTACACATGGTGTAAGAAAATGAAAGCCTCTGAGTGATGAATCTTGGATTTAAAGAGGCAATCATCAAATATTTAAGATGAAAACGCAAGAACACATGCTTGCTGTCATGTGTAAGTTTGGCGAATGTTATGACAAGGTTTTTAAAATATTCATAGTTTCAGTATTTTTATGAAAATAATCATTAATTCAAACAGATATTCATGTCTGACAATCTGCATTTTAATCATAATTTCTACCTCCATGAAAAAATCAGTAAAGCCATGAAAGAATGGGTGAGATATATAGCAATCATGTTTAAATTATACATCATAAGATATACATATCTGTATGTTGTCATATTATGCATTAAATTTAATGCATAAATCAGATTGTTATAATTCTGAAGTCACCAAAAGGCACAAAATATGACAAATAGGGAAAGGTATGTAGATATTATCATATTCAATAATTCAATGAGCTTTTGTTTTATGTAAATTAACTTTCTGTTAATAAAATTATACACATTTATTATACCACTTCTATACGATAATAAAAAAATGTCATTTTTTTTCTCTAGAAAATCATTATAAAATGTGAATAATGCATTTGTTTAATATCTATACAAACAAGATTTTACCATCAGATTAGTTCTGGAAATGAAAGCTTTATTGATTTCCATAATAATTTTTATAATATTCCTACATTGCAGTACTGAAGCTGCTAATCTCATTTTTGTGGAGAACTCTATGCATTTAAAGCAGCATTTAAACTTTCTGAAAGTAAACAATCTTAGTTTTGGTAGAAAATATACTTTTGGAAGTAAACAGAAAGTAGTGTGAAAAACTTAAGAAAAAGTTAAAATCCTCCCCTCAGTACTGTATCCTAATATCAACGAAAATAACATTGAAAGCTAATCTATTCAACGCTTGAGTTCTATATCTAACTTCCTTAAAATCGGTCACAACAAGGAGAAAAGATTTAATAAACTCCCAAATGGCTGACTTAAAACCATAAACAAGTTATAAAATACCACATTAAATGACAACAAATTGTCATATTGCAAAAAGTCACTGCTCATATTTCTTTGGCAAAACTGTGAGCCGCATTCCCTAATGAGAGCTATATTTCTCCTCATATTTGTTACATCATCATATTTTAATGGTTTATTCATGTCATATTATTATTAAATGCAAAGAACTTTATCATCTGAAGCTGCCGTTTCTGACTTAAAAAGTGAGCATGTCTTTTAGATGCTTAAAATTTTATTTTATTGTTATAATTGGATATGCTCATAAACTTTTTAACCTACTTTAAACAAACTACTATTTGCCCTTGAAAGAAGGCCTATAAAGGTAATTTACAGAAAAATGAAGGAGTTCCACTTTGAAATTTAGATAGCAAATTTAAGCATCAAAATAAAGGGCATTTAATGTACACTAATCTACATCAGCAACGGGACTTCCATAAACTTGTTAAGTTGTGCCACATGAAATTTCCAATATTCAAGCATTTTTAACCCACAAGAATAGTAGTTCCACATACAATAATGTGCATATGTGCTCATGATTACATAAAGTATTTCAGTGCACGCTGTACCTTTCTTTATATGATGTACAGTCAATCAGTGTTTTGTCCAAACAACTAAGTTCTTAGAGAATAAACTTCATGAAGTATTACAGGGAAAACCGACCTTGGGATTTATGTTCCAGCCATGCCTCTGCCACTCTCACTGAGCCCCTTTAGGCCAGCTGCACAACTTCTCTGACTCTTGGTTGTTTTTTTCTTTTACTTGTGTTATGGAGATGTCACAGTTAGATTGCTTCAATCACAAGTAACAGAACACAGCTAAAGTGATTCAGACAAAGGAAGCTGCTGATCTCAGAGAACAAGCTGGAAAAGTTCCATGGTTGCTTCACAGGCTCAGCTATATGCCTTTGAAAACCCAAATCTTCTAGTCTTTCATCTCTACTTGATTCTCCAAGAGTTTTGGACTTGGGCTCTCCTGCTCCTGGCAGCAGGATGATTATAGCAGTGTGGTTTTCTCACATAGTAATGTCCAAAGGGCACATACCTGTATTGTGACCTTATCTAAGACTGAAGAAAATCTTCCCTAGAGACTCTGCTAACACCACCTGAAACCTTATTGTCCAGGATTGTATCACGTGCCCCAAATAAACCAATCGCAGGTAAAGAGGAAAATATCATCTTTATCTTGGGTTAATCAGAAAGTCCCTTCCCTGAATTTGTGGATGCAAAGAGCCAAGAGATCCAGCAAAATTAGTTCCTGCCAAGAGATGGGAGGAAGATGCTTATGTGGGTATCACCAACAGTCTGTGCTACATGAATTCATGCAATGTTATGGTAATAAAATTATATATCAAATATTGGAAAGTAAAGAAGCTAAGTTTAAATATTTTTCTATACTCTGTAACAATACTGAAAAAAATTGGGTGCATAAAGATGAAATGATATAGAAATAATTAATGTGTAAGCATGTGTAATAGAAGGGGTTATTTTAAAATGTAGTTATTGTTCATGATAAATAAGAGTTATACAAGTTTCATGGGATGACATGGGAATGTGGGAACACTAAATTTATGGGTAAAATATTTAGTAGAATAGCAAGATTTCAAGAACATTTGGCTAATTTACTCAATTTCTGTAATCTTAAGAATTTTTAAAAGTGTTTTTGGATAAAACTTGCTTAGTAGTCAATTTAAGACTCACTGGGTTTATCGATTTTTGCCTTAAGAAACTAACCTCTGTGTAAGTGCAAACGTCCAGTTAGGAAAATCACCACCATCCTGAAAACAATATAATGAGAATACAACAAATGAACTTACAGTATTAATTTCCAGCAGAAGTCAGAGATAAGAGCCTGTAATCAACTCTGAAAAATTGTTTTTCTTAATTACATTAAATATTTGACATATAAATGTAAATATATGGATTTAGTAATGGCATATTTCATATCTTAAGTTGTGCCAGAGTACTTGAAAAGCAAGAGGAACAAAAGTACTAAAGGTGAATTAATGTTATGATTGAAGTTACATTTTAATATACATTTACTAAAAAAATTAACTTTATTTTTAAGAGCTTATTTTATATGGCACTGGCACCTTTTCAGGTGTTATATCTGAAATAGAGATAGAAAAATAAAATGAATGAAACAGTATGGTTAGGGTTAGTCATTAAATTTTTTTTTGATGTAGTAATCAAAAGAGAAACTCAACAGTCATACATAATATAATTAAAGTACTTTAAGTATCTCAGTTCTTCCATTAGACAAGGTAAAAGAACATTGAGAACTTTTTTAAAAAATGAATTCTCTGACTTCACTGGCATAGAATATCATGTCTTTTTATCAAAATCACTTTTTTTAGTAAGCAATGCACTAAAATCCTTTAACTTCATTTAGAATTTTTAATTTAAGAATGACCTTTAATTATTCATCTTAAAAGAGAGCAGAGTATGTAAAAGTCGAATTGACATACTCCACTAGTCATTTGAATCTGGTATTGTTGTATTTATAAATAAAATATTTGTATTTACACACACACACACACACACACACACACACACACACACACACACACTCACACACCATTGTTTTATTCATTCATCCCCCAACACACATATTGGTGGCAGACCATGAGTGAATCATTTAACAAGGTGCTGTGGGCAGTAGAAAATAGAATAAAGATGATGAATAAGATAGAGTAAGAAAAAATCCCCATACAATGCTTTGTGGATACCATGGGGAGATTTCACTTGTTTCACCTGTGCTGAACTTTTGAGAATCTGAAATGCAGTGAATAAAATTGAATATCTTTCTATACACATATTGGAGCAAAATTATAAACTATTCCTAATTTTAATCTGGAATTATGTCCTTTCTACATTTTTAGAGTTATAATATCCTATTTTTAATGAAATGATTATTTAAAAAATATTCTCAGCTGACAAAATTAAATACTGGATAGGCCAGGCTCCGAACTTACTTTATTTTACTAACTTATTGCTCCATGAAATTTGACTCTTGGAATAAGTGATAGAGACGAAGAACTAGAAGGATTGAGTTTAGGAAATTCAGTTTGGATGAAATAATGACTCTACCCTGTGCAAGAGGGTGTATGAAATTTCTCATTTGCTGTAACCTGCCCTGCTTTTGTACATACTCAATTCTGAAAGTATTTTTCCATAACAAGCAGCAGATGAGGGATGTTGCACGCATGCTCGTATGTGTGTTTTGGGGTCAGAACAGGTGGGTGTGAGGAAGGAGGGGCGATTAAGTGTTTGGATTGTAAAAAGGCTACTCCATGCAAAGTAAATGCAACTGCAATTACCATAATAATTGAGTCTGTCTTCTCAACATATGGAGAGTTAAATTTTCTTTAAAAAATAAATAGAATATATATATATTATCTATATAATATGCTGTCATTTTACTGAGTTGAGTATATATTGAAAAAATCAAGATAATATTTTATTTTTTAAAGGGGAATGTGCTTCGTGAGAATGTTGGCTGTGCCATGAAGCATAGGTACCGCAAGTTTATTCCTCTAAAAATGCTGCACTCGATTATTTGGCTTTCTTAATTGGTATATATATATATATATATATATATAATTGTTTTCTGTTTTTGGTGTTATTCAGACAATTCTCTTCTGAAGATGTCTACTTGATGGTACAATTGAAAACAATGTTAGACTAGAGGAAACCAGCATGGCAATAAAATTATTTATAACTAAATAAAATGGACAATATCATTAATTGCTATCAATTTGATAACAACTTATTGTGTTTTGCAAACAAAGAAATAGATATCAAGCAGCTTGTATTGTGTCACTGGATAGAACATTGGAACTGAATAACTGAGTGGCTTTAGAAGAAAATAAATCACATAGTCTAAATCTCCTTTACGAAAATATTATGGTCTGCACTAGGAAATCTCTAAGATTCATTCTGAGGTTACAAAGGTCTATCAATCATGACATTTATGTTTCTTAATTTTTTTTCAGAGGGGTTTCTTTCTAATTTTCTTTGAAGATATGACCTTTTGCTCATGATGCAACAAAGCTAATTAAACTCACATATTTTACATGCTAATTTGAAACTCCAATAGTAATTGAATGCATCTGAAGCAGAAGGAACACAAATGGTTAATGAGTTTGATCAAATTTCTGCATTGTTTACAGAACTGAGTCTAGAGAAATAACCTTTCATAGCCCACGGGGCAGTACATGTAGAAAATTAATACCTTAAAATGAGTTGTAACAAAGGTATTAAATAGCATTGTATATATAGTTGGAAGAACAAAGCTCTACTTTAATTTTGTTGTAGAAAGAAGAAAAATAAATGTCCGCTTCAGATTATAAAGGTCAGTGAGTGGAGGATGGCTTAGTGCAAGTAAAGAATACAATCTGAACCCGCGAGGTCTCCCCAGTTTCTCTTCTGTGTCACTAAAGGAAGCTAGTGAGGTGAACGGTTCTATTCCTTGGCAAAATTGTTACAGGCCTTGTAGCGTGTACCAGAAGGAGAAACTGAAACTGCTCCTTAATATCATGTATCGTGTTACCTATGTTTTGGGCTAGGGAACCAGAGCAGATGACACTATGTGTAGGGCTATATCTCTCTTTTCCAAAGTGGATATAGTAATGGTAAAAGTCATGGTCTATTTTTGAAAGTGTGTGTGTGTGTGTGTGTGTGTGTGTGTGTGTGTGTGTGTGTGTGTGCACGTGCGCGCACGCGCGTGCACACCTGGTGAATGAATATATATAATTAAAAGGTAGGATAAAGCAAGGACAGAATGAGTAGACTTATACTAATTTTCTCACTTTTTTAATAGCAGGAAGTCAGTAGATACAAAAAATAGCATTGTTTGGAAAAACTTTAATTTTTATAATGTCAAGTTTTATAAGATACACATTGTGTTGGCTAACCATAATCCCCACAATTATTTCAACTTAGATCTCAATTTAATTGGATTCCATGTTCACCACACAGTCTCTTTTTACTATGATTTGTAGACTTTAGAATTTTGATATCTTTGATTTCTCTTTTTGTTTGAAAAATGTTTTCGATCAACTCACTTTTTATTTTTCCTCATTCACATGTGCTGTATTCACTGGGCTCTGTTATTTTCTTTTGGATAATCTCTGTCTGTTGCCTTAATAGTTCCCCCTTTGGCTTTCATCAATTTCAGTTATCCATAGTCAACTGTGGTCTAAAATATTAAATGGAAAATTTCAGAAGTAAACAGTAAGTTTTAAAACATGTGCCCTGCTGAAGAGCGTGATGAAATTTCCAGGGTCCTGCTCACCCCTTCCGGGGCATGCCTCATCCCTTAGTCTGGCATCTCCACCCTGTAGACAGTCCCCACCCGTTAGTCACTGAGTAGCCACTTGAGGTATCAGATCAGCTGTGTGGTGTTGCAGGGCTTGTGGTCAAGTTACTCTTGTTTTACTTCATAATGGACCCAAAGCAAGAGTAGTGATGCTGGCAATTTGGATGTGCCACAGAGAAGCCAGAAAGTGCTTCTTTGAAGTGAAAAGTGAGAATTCTCGACTCAATAAGGAAAGATAAAACATCCTATGCTCAGGTTGCTGAGATCTACAGTAAGAACGAAACTTCTCTTTGTGAAATCATGAGGAAGGAAAAAGAGGCTCTTGCTAGTTTGGCCGACCTGCCTCAGATACAAACGTTACAGCTACAATGTGTGTGACATGTGCTCAGTAATGATGGAAAAGGTGTTAAAACTTTGGCTGGAAGACATGAGCTGGAGACACGGTCTGGCTGATGGCAACATCTTGCCCAGACAGCACTAAGCCTGTATGAGGACCTCGGCAAAGGACACTCCAAAATGAGTGACCCCAGACACTTTCTGCGAGTGAGGGCAGTTACAGACCCAGGAACAAGTCTGGCGTTTTATCATCTCGCGTCATCGCCAGCAGAAGGGTGAGTACAGCACAGTAAGACATTTGAGAGAGAGACAGAAACCGTGTTCATGGAGCTTTTATTACATATTAGTGCATATTGTCATAACTGTTCTATTTTGTTGTTACTCATGCTGATCTCTCACTGTGCCTAATGTAGAAATTAAACTTTACTATAGGTATGATGTATAGGAAGAAACTCAGTGTGTATGGGGTTTGGTTCTGTGGTTTCAGGCATCCACTGGGTGTCTTGGAGCTGTGCCCCAGGGATAATGTGGGACGGTGTAAGGCACACAATTCTCTGTGCACACTTTGTGCACACTCAGAAGTTGAGTGCTCTCACTGACATTTCTCTTCCATGTTGTGGCATTCCATGAATGCTGCTCTGACATTGATTGCCCTTTTAAAAGACTCTTTGTTTTTGAAAAATACTTTAGGAAAAATAGAATATATATATATAGGATATCACCTGTACATTGCTTCTTAAAAGTCTAACTTGAAGTTAAGTTTGTTTTTCACATAAAAGAAGATTTGAAATCATTGAAAACAAAACTGAAAACAAACCACTAAAGTTAGGGGGAAATGATAAATTGAAAGGAAAAATTCACTTGTAATAATTTCTTATGGCCATTTGTTTTGTCTTATTGGTGTATGTGTATAGAAATAGAAATTATTTATACAATTACAAGGAGCTACTTGTATGTGATGCACATACATACTGAGTTTGTACATTATTTCAGCAGTGGGAAAAGAGTGAACTCAAGTCATATCTAATTAAAAATAAAACTCCCCAAAGAAATATGCATAGTATTAAATTTCAGTTTTTCATAACTGTAATGAAAATTAAATAACTAAATTAGTATATACACTCTGGAGTTCATCTATCCATCAAAATAATTGTTTTTCTTACTCTTTATTACTTTAGTAATCAGTTCCTAGTATGTAACTGACCTACTATATCAGCAGAACATATACGTGAAGTGTTTTGCTTCCTCTGCAGAGAACCGATGTCATATAGTATTCCTCATCTAGTCAATTCAGTTAATATATTGATGTTCAGGGAACCTTGGCAGGTTCCAAGACCCATATTAATTATGTGCACAAGGCTAGGTAGCCAACAATGAAACCCCTCCAAACACCAGAGCAGGGTTGGTCTTTACTCCTCTCTACCCCTATGACAAGAACTCCATTCATCTTCTATCTGTGTGCTCTGCTACCCTAAGATGTCACTCATCTGTTTGGTCAATGTAGGGGTCAGGGTACCAGGTTTACAGTTCTGTAGATTCTCCCTACATGTTTAGTCTTTCTTATCCAATGACCTAGATCAGAGTTTCTCAACCTCAGCCCTACTGACAAGTTGGACTGAATGACGCTTTGTTTAGGTGTCAGAGGTAGGAGAAGAGGATTGTCCTGTGTATCATAGGATATTTAGCAGTCTCTGACTTTTACTTGCTAGATGCCAGTAACATCTCCCCACCCCCATATCTGACCAACAAAAACATTCATAGACATCACCCAGTGACCCCAAAGTGGCTGGGCAGAACTGGGCAACTTTGGTCCCAGTTGAGAACCACTGTCCTGGAAATAACTAACATCTTCCACTATCTCTAAATTTAGTCTTACATGTTTGGGCAAAATTTATATTTGGGATACATTTAAACTTGATCTTTGGGTTTACGTTAATTTTTAATGAGTTAGGCTAAATTTACATGCAAAATTTTATTATTTTATATAGCATTTTATTAAAAAAATTTAAATGTAAATTATATTTTCTATTTTTGAATCCCACTTCTGAAAAGTAACTTTAAAATCTCTCAGCCATTTCTTTGATATTTTCCTTCATATTCCGAAATCAGAAGAGGGGTGATGCATGGGAAAGAACTAAAAATATACAGCTTTGGTTTATTAGATGTAGGGGAGCAGTGAGAACACAAATGTTAGAGGCTGGGAAGCTGTCATCATTGTTATGCCAGGAGATATTTAATAAAACCAATGCCCATGGCATGTCAGAAGGTAGACAGACAATGGGCTACATAATGTCTAAGAGGCGTTGATAATGTTGCAAGATTTAAAAATATTTTTTACATAGAAAAATGAGTATTGGTAAGCCTATTTGCAAAGTTCTTTTTTGCATGCAGGTAATAATACAAGTTGACTGAAAGCTGGATAGTTTTTGGATCTCAAATGTTGAAAAAAAAAAAGAAACAGCCAACTGTTTACCAAATCAAGTCACTATGTATTTCACCCCTTGGTATGTGCCATCACAGCTTAGAGAGCATGAATGGGGCTGACATCTTGCTCAGGCCTGTTGTGATGGGTAGATTTCAGGAGTCAATAAATCAAAGATCAGAATCATCAGATTTATGTTATATTTAGAGAGAATATGGTCTGTATTTACTCTAATATAGAATTGGTCAGAAGCAAAGTGACCGTTCCTGGTCTCTGGGTGCCCAGCATGCCTTACACCTTCCTTATAGATGTAAATAGTCCCTTCAATAAATGATCTTTAATTAAACCTGTTAGAGTGTGTCAGGAGCTTCTTTCTATTTATTTTCTGTAATCCATGTGCATTTGTCTTCTTTTATTGAGGTTTTTGGAAGATGTGTAAATAAACACACGTTTATCTATTCTTAAAGTCTGTTTAAGAAATCTTTCCTAATATACATTATTATAATGAGAATTTGGTGGCAATTATGGATTTAAAATTTACAATGGAATTATTTTCCCTTTTGCCCAAAATAGGTGCTAATGAGGCTTATCTACATTTTTACATTGATTCTGGTTTTAAGACAGCTGACAATTGTTATTTCTTTTGGAGCTTCAGACTGATGATACAGAAGCATCCTTGTTTCTTCATAACCACTGTACTAAATTGCACCTTAATTGATCATACTTTTCTCATCACACAGAATTTTGGGCTTTGTCCACTATCACTCACTAGCATACTTCCTTATCGCCAAAGTTTTCTCATAGTTGCGAACTGGCAGTATATTTTCCTTAATTTCTGAATATCGAGCAACTAGGTATTTAATCAATAAATATATCAATATATGGGATGGTAGGCCCCCCACTTTTTAAAAATATTTTAAGCTCTGTTAGGCCAATATATCTACATTCTTTGTCTTTGCTTCTTCCAGTATTTGACAGATTGCTTTATTTATTAGACCCATAGAAAGGTATGTTGGATAAAGCAGAGGTCAGAGATCACAAAATGATGAGCTGGGAGGAAACTGTAATAAATTTTCAAAATTTTCTGACACAGTTCTCCTTTCATTATGTGTGGCTTGTGTTATAGCTGTCCTAGTCCAGCTTTCTCTCTGATTCCTTTTTATGGCGTTCAGAGACAGCTTCCAAACTTCCTTTAGATTGTTACATGGTCTGAGCAAATTGACCTTGACTTGATCATTTTCAAGGTGGATAGAATGATATTGAGTAATTTGGATTTTTCAATTTTTTTTTTAATGAGAGTGAAAGATATGAAAACAACTATTTGTAGCTTCAATGGTAGTTGGCAAATTTTTCTCCACCTCAACAAATCTTCATTTTCTCTCATACTAATCATTATTGAAAACATTTAAACTCTCCTGAGTTTAATAAAAATGAATGAATTAAATTTGGTTTCACTTAATATTTTAATTGCTTTTCTGGTAATTTCACAGATAAAATTGTTTGAATATCTGCTACTTAAGTCATCCTCAGACCTATTCATTTGCACAGATTTATGTGAAAATACTCTGTCTCCACGTCGTACTTGTATGACATGTTAAATACTATGAGCCTTGTTCACAAGCTAAAATGATCATTGGCAAGAGCAGGTTGTGCAAACACAAAGTAATTACATGTGTGTGGTTAAAAAAAATCTATGGATTTGGAGGAAATGTTGAAACATCACACGATTCATCCACCTCTATCAATATTTTCAGGTGGATAAATGAACTGTTTTTAAGAATCTCATGTATAACATCTCTCACCTTTAATACAAATTCTTGCCGCTACCAAAGTGCTTCTATGTTCTGTTGATTTTTCTTTGAAAGTTTTACCTGAATGAACTTTCCCAATCTATTTCTATCATCTATATACTCACAATTCTTACTCTTCTTAATCTTAGCTCTTCCTCTCCACTCAAATTCATTACCTACTACACTGAATCATGACTATGCCTCTCTGATCAGTCTGGTCTGTTCAAGATCATTACTCTTGTACTCTTGCCATCCTTTTCTACTACCACAGCCCAATTCTATTGTCCTCCAAAATTCTGTAGCTTATGTACCCTCCAAGACCAAGTTAGACTCCATTTCTTCCTGGACGCCTTCTGCCAGAGGCCACTCACTCCTAGCTCTGACAGTAGTCTCCCACAAAGTCTAGGACTTAATTACCTTTTAGTTTGAATTATTTCTTCATTGTTGCATGAATGCAAACTTCTCAAGAATGGTCAATTAAGGTTTCTTCTATATTGTTTTCCCCCATAACCTAGGTTTTATTTGAAATACAGAATTTTGAGGTCTAAGTAAAATGTAAGAATGTAACATTGATGGAATTACTAAATTATAGATAATTTAGAGATATGGGGCTTTCTTTCTTTCCCTAAAATTACATCAAGTATTATGCCTAGAGGAAATACATGAGTCAATGTGAATCAAATAGACACAAATTTTTGCTTCCAGACAAAATTTTTTTTTCTGAATCCCATCTACTTTCTACCCAGGCAAGTTCAATTATATAATACAGAAAATAACAGTTTTCTTTTTCTTTATTTCTTAAATGTAGAGTTTGGATTTTGGACTAAGCAC
Source organism: Macroglossus sobrinus (assembly GCA_004027375.1). Taxonomy (NCBI): domain Eukaryota; kingdom Metazoa; phylum Chordata; class Mammalia; order Chiroptera; family Pteropodidae; genus Macroglossus; species Macroglossus sobrinus. The sequence goes on along the minus strand of PVKZ01001469.1, from coordinate 37,432 downwards.
TGAATAGTCAAATGTCTTCCTTTTTTTAAGGGCTTGTGGTAGGTAAGTCCTCTCAGCTCTCCTCGGGGTTGTGGAATATTGAAAAGTAGGCCAGTCTCAAAAAGCGAGTGGCCCTCCTATTTTCAGGAATGAAGGCAACAAGGTGTCATTCAAGGCTTTTGAATAGAGCAAAAACAGGACAAAACTGTTGTTTAGGAAGTCTATCACACCCAGAGTATCAGAGGTCCATTTTGCAGATGGCAGAGTATTCCCAATAAGAAGAGATGGTAGCTAAATAAGAAGATTAAAAAGAAAGGTGGATCAAAAAGATATATAAAAGGAGAAGCAAGAAAGTTTTGTTACTAATTTCATTTGGGGGAAGGAATGGCAGTGGAAGATAAATTGTATGAATCCAAGATACCAATAGTCTGAGATTTTAATCTAATTTTTGGAATGATTATATGATGTCATTGGGAGACAGAGAGGCAGGTTTAATCTTGATTCACCAAAACAAAAAATATTATTTATTTTTTATTTTAAGTATACAGTTTACTAAAAGAGTCTGTATCTCTTATACTGAATATATCCTTATTTTTGTTTAAAAGAATGCAAATACATGCCAATCAATTGAGAAAATATATCATGGAGTAGTCAGTAGAAAGCTATTAGAGTGTTCACATTTTCTTTGAAATCCAGCAGTTTAAATATTCAGAAAGTTATTGTGACCTGCAGACAAAATAAATTAAAATAACTCTCTAGCTTATGTTTTACATGGTGTATTGTATCATTTTATAAGTAGAAAAATACTTTTCTAATAAATGTAAAAGTTCTGTGCAAGAAAAATCAATTTAAAAGATATATAATATGTTTTATGGTATTAAGTAGGACTAATGAAAAAAAATTAGGTGCTAAAACACATTTTCTCTTTATCCCTTTACAACCAGATGTACTTTAGTTACATATTAGTAATCAATAATAATAAAACATATTGATGATATGTATGTAAACTGCTACCCTGAAGTATTTGTAAATGATTAAGATTTAAAACCAATCTATTTTCAGTGTTTAGAAATGGAAGCCTGATAGATATCTAGTCTTTAATTTAAGCTCTAATTTTAACTGTTGATAAAACAAACTGATGTGCAAAAAAAAAAAAAGCACTAGAAATGTTCTTACAATAATTTTTCTTCTTGGGAAGTAAAGCAAAAGTGACATCGCTTTTCTGAAATGTATGGAGTAGATAATAAGTGCTCCACTATTTATGTCAGGAAATTTAATAGAAAACACAATAAAAAAGGCAATGAGTTTTTAATACTTGAGAAATCTTCAAAATATATGAGAAACAAAGTTAAAAATAAAATGAGATAAATGGCTTTACTTTGTTCTCTGCATTTTTCAATTACATAAAATACTTTCTATAAATCTATTATTCTGATTTGCTGAAGAATCATGTTAGAATTGAGACTGACAAAGAAACCTTTGGATATGGCCTGTGGGAGCTCTTCATTTATTACGGCATAGTATATTAGAAATTTAGCTTCAAAACTACAATGAGAAATTTAGCTTCAGATTTACTAATCGGATTCAATTTGAATAACTTTAATGACTTTATATACAAACTTGTCAATAGCTGTTTTTATAGGTATCAAAATTATGAATTGTGTGATAGCTAAATTTCACATAATACTAGCATTATTATTATAAAAGTGAAATTATATTCTTTATAAATATCTGCCAGTATTTTTGAAGTATTATTGCCAACAATTGTAGATTTTATGCATATTTTAAAGACTCCCTTAAGAAGAGTCCCTAAAAATTAAAGAACTTAGATCTATCTGCATATTTGATGTACTATAATGATCCAGAATAATGTATTTTAAGATTTATAAAGCTACAGTCATATATTTAATAAAAGTGCTTATAACCTATTAACAGTTGATCTGTTAATCCAGGGGGAAACATGCAAATAAGATTATCCACTTTTGGTTATGCTCAGTGTCTCACCACTATTAGAAACATTAAAATGTAACTTGGCTATCACACAAGCAAAATAAAATAGAACACGAAAGTAATTCTGCTTGCAATAATTTTTTAACTTTCTTTTGGCAAAGTCTTACTTTCATCTTAAAGTTTTAGTTGAAAATCCTACTTTCCTCATTGCCTTATTTTGATAATGATGCTATTTTCAATTTAATGTTAACTTCCTTCTGCTCCCAGGTATAGTTTGCAATTATTTGTTATATGTAGATTCTTCCCTGGACATATACCATCTAAAGCTGACATGTCATTTTATTCACAGGCATGTAATAACTAGTGAACTTCCCCTAGCCTTCCTGCAAGGCAAGGAGTCTGTGGCTATTTCTAGCCAATGAAATGTTAATGGCAGTAGTATCTGTCACCCATGGGCTGAGGAATTTAAGCACTGGCTAGGGAACTATTTGTTGTCTCTTTCTTGGGTGTAGAAACCGTGAAGATCTCATGTTAAGATGACTGCATCTCAGAATGAAAGGGACCTGATTCCTAAGCAACCAGAAATGGAAGAAATAAATTAGTAAGACATAAATTTTTAATGTATTATTAAGACTTGGGGGTTTCTCTTAGTGGCAGCACGATAGCCTTCTATAGTTGTAGTTTCTCTCTAGAGTCTCAGTTTCTTATCTATCATATAGTAACTGCTTAAAAGATGTAAATAATAATGAATTATTTTTGGAAACTCTTGTTTAAAATAACTATTGGAATGGAATGTCATTCTTATCTATTCTATTTTGTAGACTTAAATATAAATCTCATTCACACATTTATTCATTAATTAAGCAAAATATTTGTTGAGTGTCTAGTAATGTGTCAAGAACTGTGTGTCTTGGGCCCTGGTAATATTGAAAGCAATAATAAAAAAAAATAAGAAACTGTCCCCACGAATCTTAAATTCTACTCTTAGAGACAGACAGTAAGTCATATGACTATGCCAAATATATATGCTAAAGAGGAAAAAAAATTAAGCAAAAAATGGTGATGAGATGGGTTTATTGACTTGAATTTTAAAATGAGTGGCCAAAGAAGACCTCACTGAGAAAGTAACTTTTGAATGAAGACCTGCAAGATGTGGGGAAGCTAGGCTGTAGATAACTGAGGGAAAAGCTTCAGGCAGAGGAAGTGGCATGTGCAGATGTGGGAGCACTCTGGGCTGTCTGAGAAATAGGAAGGAAGCCAGTGCTGCTGAAGCAGTGGGAATGCAGGGAGAGAAGGGAGCAGGAGTTGTCACATTCAGACAGGTAATGGAGACCTGAACATTGGGGCCTTAAAAATCACTGTAAGGACTTTGACTTATATTTTGACATGGAGGGCCGGTGGGGGGTTTTGATCAGGGTAGTGGCATGATATGAATTCGGTTTTAGTAGGATTGCTATGGGACTGTGTTGGGAATAGACTGAAGAGTGATAGCACTGAAACAGGAAGACCTGGAAAGGCTGCTTGAAATAATCCAGATGAAACATATTGATGGCTTTACCCAAGTTGGTAATAGTGATGGAGTGGAGAAGTAATAAAACTCTGAGTATGTTTTGAACTTAGAGCCTGCAGGACTTGTTATGAGGCTGGCCTGGGGGTTGAGAGGAAGTCAGGTCAGGAATGACAACACGATTATTAACCTGATGACTGAAAAAATGCAGTTGTCATCAGCTGGAATGAGAGACAGTAGAGGAGCAGCTTTAGGGGCGTGTCAGGGCAGGCTGGGATAAAAGTGTGTGAGGTGCCAATTAAGTATCTAGGCTGGGATGCCAGGGCTCTTGAAAACATAGGTCTATAATTTATGGGGGAGTCCTGGAAGAAAATACGAATTTGAGAGTTGTCAGGATAAGTATATGGTATTTTAAGCCATAAACTGATGAAATAGAATAAGTTGGAGGAATGACTGACTATTGGGTTTAGCAAAGTGAGGATCATCGATGAAGCTGGTAATGGTTTCTTCGAAGTAATAATTGTGGAACCTAATTTAGAAGATACAAGAGAAAATGGGAAAGAGGAAATAGAAGACCATTATGTAGAGATTCTTTCAAAGAGTTTAGTTATAAAACTGGAGGTAAGATATTAGTGAGCTAGATAAAGGAACAGAGTCTAGGCAGTTTAATTTTTTAAAAAATATGATTGAAATGGTAGCTTGTGGCATCCTGATGGGATGATCGAATGGAAAGGGAAAAGCTGAGAATTCAAAAGAAAGAACAGAAGCTTGCTGGAGAATGTGGAGAAAGTTGCTGGCATATGAGCAAGAGGATTACCTTCTGAGCATTCAAAGTTCACCCACAGTAACCGTGGAGAATATAGAGTGTTACTGGCACAGACACAGGCAGGGAGTTACATGCAGAGAAGGCAGCTTTTGGGAGTTCTGCCTTTATTGCCCTATATTCTCGTTGAAGTAGGAAGCTAAGTCTGAGCTGGGTGTGAAGATATTGGAGTAGGTTTTGGGAATGTGAGGAGAAAAATTATCTAAGACAGTAGGTGAAAAAATATATTAAATAAATGTATTATTTATAAGCAGGCTTAAGGGTCCACTTACGATTTGTCATCACAATAGTCCTAGTCAGCACTGTTGTGTATTTTTTCCAGCCAGGTTGAGCTTTAGAGGTACTGGGGTAGAGTTGGTGGAAAGTTAGATTTAAACAGGTTTTTGTTAAGCAATTGCGAGGAAATAAAAGAAAGGTTTATTATAATAATTCACCATAAATTTAAGCTGGATAAAATAGTAAAAAAAGGACATGAAGGGAGTAGGGAGTCATGACAAGTTGGATGCTAAATGGATTGAAAGTTCTGATGAAATCCAAAGATTGTTAGAGACAGGTATCAGAATGAGTGAAGTGGAAAGATAAAAAGTGATAGTAGATATGGTAAATTCAGATGGAGAGTTTGAGGTTATGAAAAAGTGAAGGTCAAGGGTAATGACCTCGGTATGAATCATTGCTGTAGGATGAACAAGATCGTTGGATGAATGAGGTCAAAGATTTGAGAGATCAGATTATTGACTTCTACCTGAAACTTGAAATCACCAAAAAGGATAACCAGAGTGGAAATGGAAAGTCAAGGGCCAAACTTTTCAAAGAAAGATGGGAGTGTTAGATGACTGCAAAATGCAGGGATAGTGGTCTAGAAGCAATAATGAGAAATAAAAAAAAAGACATGTAAGTCATTTCTCAGTCCTAAGGCAGAAGGGATGTGGGGAAAAAAACATATTACTTAAATAGCTTCTTAGCAGCGGTGTCATGGGAGAGCCAAGTTTCAGGTAAGACAAGTACTTTTCATGAACATATTTGGTATAAACTTTAAAAGTTATTTGCTGATGATTGACCTTGAGGTCTAGGGTGTTAAAATTTAGGAGATGGATAGAGTTAGGAGATGAGGTCAGAGAGACTCAAGGGGGATTTTTCCTGGCCTAACGGTATACAAGGGGGCCATAATGCCATTGTCCTGGCATTCCAAAGTCAGTGATAGTGAGACCGTGACTGTGGATGGGAAAGAAGAATGCAAGGAGAAAGCAGACTATCCAGGAGAATTAAGGGTGAAGCAGTACAGGGGCGTTCCATTGACCACTCCTGCTAGAGTCTTTGCAGAGGAGAGGCAGAGCAGTTGGCTAACTCTTGCTGATGGTGGTATTCAGAGAGAATTTATTCCAAGACCCTACAAGCAAGACACTGAAGGTGATGCCATTCTTACTCCTTGTCTCTCACTTTTAATTTTTATATTGTTACTTCATTCTTCTCTCTAGTCTGTAACAATCTTATTTTCCTGCTCTAGTCTCATTTATAATTTAATGTTCTATGAATTTTCACTTTTTTTCCTCTGTAATCATTCTGACATATTTCAAATTCTAATGGTATATCCTCATTTAAAATAATTCATTATCAAGAATCAATTATTTTTATTTACATTTTATTTTACCTATAGTAAAATTCACTGTTTCTGATGTACAATTGTATGAGTTTTGACCATTGCGTTGAAACATGTAAACATCACCACAATCAATACAAAGAACAGTTTTCTCATTCCTAAAAATTCTCTCATGCTGACCTGTGTGTTAAACCTCTCCCTCGCCCCTAACCCCTAGCAACCACCAATCTCTTCAGTGTCCCTATAGCTTTGACTTTTCTAGAATAGAAATCTAATCAGAATGTCATTGGTCTTTATTCATGACAGAAATTACATTTATCCAATTATTAAAGGCAGACATTTGAGAATCATCCTAAACAGTTGCTCCTTTGGACTCTACATCTAATCATTTATTATGTCTTCTTTAATATTTTTGTAATTCTTTTCTCTCTTTCAATGAGCTAGGAGAAGTAAGAAGTAGAAGTTATTGAAGTTCCACATTTAATGAGTATGTTTTTTAAATTGATGGTCACTTTTCTTTAGTTTTACTTGGGGCTTTTCTTCTAAGGCATATTTTACTTATTGATCTGTTTTGTAGGTTCATCTTGGTGTTAGCAGAAAGAATTGAGAAGGTGGAGGACAGAAAAATGTAAATGCAGGCTGTCGTTTTGTTTGGAAAGGAGTGTAAAAAAGAACAAATCTGACAAAGTAAAAATCTTTTTTCTGGATGGGTAGAGATCTTAAAAACAGAATTAGTAAAATTAAAAATTGAGAGAGATTCTGATCATCTAGTCCATTAGGATGAAAAACCAACAGGCAATTTTTTTTCTAATTTCTCATCATCCATTGTATGCTGCCCTATCATTGCAGCATTCAATGTTTTCTTTGCAAATGTGCTATTTTATATCTTTCTCTTGATTTTCCTTCTGAGCATTAAAATCAGCCTTGGTCCAGGTATCTGTCTTTAATAATATCCAAAGTCTTCTTTTTTAACTTGATAGATGTAACAAACATACATGCCAAGAATAATTGAATCTTCAATCTGTAATGAATATGGTTTTGAGTTTGCAACAATATGCATGATTTATTATACTGGATAAATTCCTCATTGAGAAATTGAGGGTAACCCTTTCCATGTAGCTGAACTGCATGCTCCAGTCTATCCCCTCATGAGCTATGTGGAATACTAGTTAGTGTGAGTCAGCTAAGACTAAGAGGAGAGCCTCTAACACTAGATTTTGAACTTTTGAAAAATGTATAATTCATGTGTGAAGAAGGCATTGGTCCTGAAGAAAATGGAAATTTCTCTGGGGAGAGAAATGGAATACCAAAATAAAAACAAAAACAAAAACAAAAACAAAACAACAACAACAAAAACAAACTAAAACAAGCAAAAATAGAAACAATGCAGATGTACACATACATAGAGAATGATCCCAAAGGCGCGAAGATGATTGGTATGATAGAGACTGATGAAGAGGACCATTTTAAACAAGCGAGATAGCTGAGGGGTAAGGACCATCAGGTTGAGTGAGGGAGGCTTCTCGCTAGCCTCCAGGTACTGCAGTGCTCAAGAGCCTGCCATACTGTGGTCTTCTTTGACCCAGAGCTCCCTTTTTATTGGTGGACAAATGCGATAACTGTATCTCTGCTTGAAGTATTTCCCACTTGAAAGCTCCAGTCTCTTTCAAACTTGACTGTAGTCAATGCTGAGAGGTGAAGCCACCTGCCTCAACCTGTGCTTATTCCCGACTCTCATCAGAGTCTTTGTCATTTGCCTGGGTTGCCCTTAGTTTGGTACCTTTCGAAGCATTGTCTGCTGTTCACATATGGGTCCCATTATTTAGTATGGAATTAGTTCATTTATTATCTAAATAAAACTTACCATTATCTCACATCCTCTTCTTTTTCTCTGTCTGTCCATTTTAGAACTGGTTGAATTAAGTTTCTCTTTTAGCCCAGTGTTAGATTTGGGTCACCATGTATTTAGGGATCCAACACAACTGATGACAGCTGTTTTCATCTTTGAACGTCTGAGTACAAATCTGACCCTAACCCTCCAACAGCTGCTCGGATCTTTGAACAGATGTCCTAGGAGAGGAGGAAAAAGACAGTCAGGGGGCAGAATGGGGGGCAAATAAACAGTGGGGTAAAGTTGTACTGACTACCCACCTCATCCAATTCTGCAGTCCTCACTCGAACTATCTGTGAACAGCATTCTCCTTTCATTGACCTGTTTCTCTCCCTATCAAGCATTAAGCCTACTTATTTCAGTCTGTTCATCAAACACTCATTGAAAGCATACTCTGTGGCAGTCACTCAGCTAGGTAGCAGAGATACCAAGATAGATACTGGATACACTTAATCCTTTGAACAGGTCATTTCAAATATGGTTTAGAGAATTGCAGTTGATGGAGCAGAGAGAGATTATAAATTAGTATACCTTTTCCCCTTCTAATATTGGTTTTTTTAAAAGCAAGATAAAAAAAATCCGAGAGAAAGACAATATGTAAATATGTTTGTATTCAAGGGATGTAAATGAGTTATCTTGTTTTCTAATCTTGGAGACCTTAATTTCTCTATTTGTTTTATAGAGTATCGAGTTTCCTTTCTCACATCTATTATATTAGGAAAGAAATGAGAGATGAATGGGCCAGATAGGAAGTAAAGAGGAGATAGCAAGTGTGTATATTAAAGGTTAATGGGAAAGAAGATAGGAGATTAAGTTAGAATTGAGAGGAGTGTTAGTGGAGTTCTGAGGAGGAAATTAACTGGGGCTAACATATGTTAAGAAAAAAAGAACAGAAAAGAAATATATGAAGCAACCGGAAGAGAAAAGAAATATAGACACATACTTAAAGAAATTTTCAAAGATGACATCTTTAGTCAATTTTTACTGGTAGGCAATTTTAAATGCTACTGAAATGTTAGATTTAAACTTTATAATTCAGATACAAGGCCACTGTTACTATGCAGGACGTGTATTTTGGGGGAGGACTGAAAAACGAGACGCTGTTATTGTGAAATGCAGCATGCATATATCTGGTGAAATCAGATATTTAATGAATTTAAATGTATTTAAATGCATTTCAGATAATAAGATATAAATAACTATGTAATACTCATATAACATATGTAAAATCTCACACAACAAAGTCTGTAAAGAAAACACTTTTATGTCCTTGCTGATGCTATGCACTGACGGTGGGCTGTTGATGTCCAGAAACAAGACTATTTTTGAAGTATAAAAACACTTCCGATTCCAGTTTTTGCTGAAGCTGTGGTCAAAGACTAGAAGCCTCTACACCCCTAAAGTATAAAATCGAGCACAATCTAAATTAAAAAAATAAAACAAAGCATAAAATGGATCTTCCACCCTAGGGAATATGCACAAGTGGGCTACCTCTTACTTTCAACCTGCGATTCTCATGAAGGGACTGCAACTGACTTAATTGTGTTATGCCCACGAAACATGAGATAATGGTGCATTTGATGGATGAGTGTGAAGGAGGATGGGGGGAGGGGCCCGTATCAGTGAATCTGCAGCCTCACTCAGATGCCCCAGCATCTGCTCAGGCCAGAAGCCTGGATCCACCAATGTAGCCCCTCCCGGTTCTACCTGCAGGCGTAGCTTGGAAAAGTTTTAGCATTGAATTGGTTACTTAACCTCTTGGTACAGATCTGTAAAATCACGGTAATACTCATAAGGACTCCAGAGAGTTGTTATGAAGATGATGTAAATTAATAAAAGTAAAGTGCTTAGGGCCTGGAATGTAGTAAGTGCCAAAAAAGAATTAGCTAGACTCTAAACTCCATATAAGTATGGCTTTCCTGCAATCTAGTTTATTGCTTCATCTCCAACACCTATTATATAACGGGTGGCGAATAATATGTATTGAAAGAATGAACAAATTTGTTATCTTATTTTGCCTTTTAAAGGTGAGACCATGAAACACAGAAAATAATATTTTGGCCTATTTAGCATTTATATAGTCTATTAGACATTAATAAATTAGTATTCTGTCATAGGCTTTGGTTTCTTATAAGAATAGTTATATTGCATCAATAAACCAGGACTTGGTGTCTTTTGGAGAACTGATAAAATATAGCTTCTGAACCTGTAAAAATGAGGAGTTGGCTGGACAGAGACACTTAGTATAATGAGTAAAAGAATTTGGAATCCAAATCCATCATTTTCCATTCATGTGATTCGGGCTGTTACCTAATCTCTTGTATATATATTTCTGCATCTCTGATATTGGAAGAGTAATCATACCTATCTCAGATTGTTCTTTTTGAAAATAAAATGAGATAATTAATAAAAAGTATCCTTCAGAGTGTGGTATATAGTAAGCCCTAAAAACATTTGCTCCCAAACATGATATTAATTTCTTTACTTAATGTATTTACTAATCCAACCAATATTTACTGAAGTACTTGTCAAGTCAACAGAAAAAAAAATCAGATGTGGTTCCCATCCTCAAGACTTCCAGTGTCACAACATAGGGGAACAAATAAAAAGGCAGTTACCAAATATTGAAAATTGGGATTTTAGGAGTACATAGAAATGGAACTTGAACTGACAGTGAGAGGGTTGGAGAAGATAGAAGTCTTCACAGGAGACTTTCTGAGGTGAGACTTAAGTGTGTTTAGAAAGCAGATGGAGGGGACAGCAGTAGCATGAAGGATGGAGGAGGAACAAAGCATAGGTGTTCTTCAGAAATCTGTAAAGCACTGGTACAGGTAGGGAGTAAAAACATGCCATGCTCCTTACATTTCCTGAGCAACAGCACAGATTGGCATGGTTCTTTAGAAATTAGAAGGTATGTATATATTATGTCTCTTGAATTCTCACCCAAAACTCTGAGAAAAGAGAAAGGCAAGTGTTATTGTCTGCATTCTGTACGTAAGGACACTACATTTGACTTTTGTACCTGAGGATGCTACATTTGATTTTAGAGGCTCACCTATGTTGAGGTACCTATTGTTGGTATATTACTATTGGGAGTACCTGTATACTTTTTTAGTCTGAATTTAAAAAAAATGGTATATGATCATTGAGTCTTGGCATTTGAGGGAGATGGCAATGAAGACTTAAAATATATATAAAATGTCATCAGTGTTTTGTTTGTTTGTTCTTAAGATTAAGATACACATTTCCTTTAGATCAAGGCTGAAGCTTTGGCATTGGGTTAAAACTCAAGCATCCTTTTCTGTTTTATAATATCACCTATGTTTCTGCTATGTTTCTAGTTTCGTTTTTTTTTTTTAAAGTGCATCTAACAAAAAAAGAGCATGAGTAATGGTAACTTTTGTTCTAGTCCTGTAAGTCAAGAAGTTATAAGAGTTTGCTTATTTGTAGTTTCTTCCCAAAAAGTGATCTTCAAAGAAGCATGTGATAAATTTATGTATACCCTTGCTGTCCTTGAGAAGACTCTGTGCCCGCCTTCACTATATATACATCCCTGTTTATGTATATGGAAGGACTCTCCACATTTCCTATCCAGGGAACAGGCTGAACAATTATAAGGTTTGATTAATACTATTGATGCTTTAATGGCCCATTTTATATCCTGAACACTGGGGAAAATAAGTCCCTTTCTCTAAAGGCTGTGGTTCTTATGATTTACTTAGCATAGATAGCAGAAAGCATGAAAGATCTCTTGTCTCACAAGAAGAAATGGGTGGCTGTGTAATGCCAATTGCATATATTACTGAACTGTTAAAGCAGAGAGGAAATTACCCAGTCAGAATAGATAAGTTTCTGTAGCCTTGTATCCGCATTCTAATAGCCACAGAGTTTATCTTAGTCTGAATGGAGGTCTAGGTTATTAATTGTTTTAATGATTTCATTGATTTCTGTTAATCTAGGTAATGTGCCTTACTAAATGCAGTAGTTTATTTTGCTTTTCAATTAACCTTTTACTTTTGTTATATCATTTTTTATTAAAAACAAAAGTTTCATCTGCATTTTAATGATATGCCTATCTTAGCGTATTATGAATTATATTTGGCTATCTGTACTGCAATTTTCCTGAATGCTTCAGGGTAATGGCAAAACATAATGGTTCAGTATTTTATTACAGACTATCATTAATACAAAACATTAAAAAAAGTCATTTGAATAAATGCTAGAATTCTAAATGTATAACCAAAAATAGTTTTTAAAGAATTTCTTTGTATTTTGGAAGAATACAACGATAGAAGGAATGGAATGCTTTAACTTAGGCTTTTATTTCTCAAATTTAGGAAAAACATTATTTCAACTTAAATACAAGTTATTTTAGTTTTGTTTGATTCATAGACATGAATATATGTTATAAATCCTTTGGAGATTTAAAACAGTGTTTAAGGTAGCATACTCCAAAAGAAAAGATGCAATGTGTGTATCTTTACTATGTGTCTTAAAATATTTCACTGGCTTATATGGATTACTTGATATTCCAATACAATCTGCCCAATTAAGGTCTTAATTTACTCTGGCAGATGTAAAGTTATCTGTGTCTTCATAAAACCTTAGCGAGATGGTCCCACGTGGTGCCGAAGTGAGTGAGTCCTCTATTCTTCATTCCTGGGGAGTCACATTCACACATAACTTCTGTGCCAATTAAAAACCGTTAATGGCAAAACATTGTAATTGATTAGTCTTGTATGTTTACATCTCTCTTTAATTGCTGAAAAACTCCATTTGTCAGTTTCATGTTCTATTGACAATGCTATTGATTTATCTGAGTTTGGCTTTGTCTTGTCTCTCGTACATAAAACTCACATATGCAGTTCAAATGGGAAATGACTGTATTGATTTCCTTAACTTGAGCCCAAATGCTAAAGATTTTTGGATAAGCTTTCTCATTACTTAAGCCAAAATCAATAAGAAAGAGCATCTTTTAATGAAAGAGCAGTTTGAGCAACGTACTCCAGAAATAGGGTCCTCTTCATTCTTTGCTTTATAAATCGATCTCTCGGTTTCTTAAGTGAGGTCCAATTGGTTGACATTGTGGTTTGTCTTTGTGTGTAAACTTGCAGCTTCAGAAGAGAGAAGCTGAGCTACAGAGAAAATAGAAACTCTCTCACTGGAGAAGAAGATGGTCCCCCAACAGGTGTAAAATCTAATGTGACACAACTCACAGTATCAAAGAATTTTTATATCTTTTAATTTCATGCTTATATATTTTATGATTATACAATATTTTAAAAATTTATTTAAACTGGTTCACATCCATATGTGCATATTATATGCATTTACACCAACGTTATTGGTTCTTATTTCAAAAAACCTGCTATTTGCTGCAGTGCATGTTTATGTAATGCAAAATAATTCACTGAAACATCAGGTCATTTAAAATCACTTTTCGTTAAGTGATTTTTTTTACCTTTTGTTTTCTTTTTAGTTAAATTTCCATTTCTGCAGGAAGACAAGCATCGAAGGTGAGCTGTGGAAATAAAGCCCATTCTGAGGAACATAAAACAAGTTATACGGACAGGCCAAATGCCAGGTACTGCACTGTGACATCATTAACTTCCGTGAACTACATAAATTAAGCTGATTATGCCTTCACTTAATTAACTGAGAATGACCTATTGATGTATAGGCCGAGTTAGCTAGAGACCGCTTGCTGCACTGTACTTAATATATTGGTTTTCAATTAGTTCTTCTCTAGCATGTGATTGTTGAGAAAAAAAAATGTCCATTTCCATTTATATCCTATAGTGTGTTATTATGCAGTGAGTTTATATTTAAAATTTTATCCTGAGTTTTGTTTTTTTACATTTTGTCTCTCATATTCACTTCAAGAACTATCTTGCTTCAATTAAATTTTAGAAAGTAATTCTTTACCAAATGTACTATTAAACGGTATTTTTGTGGAGCAAACTCAATGATGAAAGTTCCCAGGTAAACATTTAGACTTTTGAAAATTTTCTCTAGACATTTAACCTGAGAGATTTTTTTTTTATTTTGAAAGTTGGACAATTATGGTATAAATGGCCATCCTCAATTTCTTGTGGTAAGTTGGACCAACATATGTGAGTATTCAGACAAGAAGTTATCCTTTAAATTTTTACCTTTTATATATTGATTCTGTGAGGGCAGTTATACTTCACTTGGCTGCATTCTATTATGTAACTTTTATAATCAACTAATCAATTGATATTGTTGGATCATTCTTATCTTCTCAGTATCTAAACATTAGAACATTTCACTAGTGGCTGGTAGTTTGCTTTTAGGTTTTATAATTACTTAAATTATTTACTATTAATAGTTATTTTAATAGGGTCAGTCAAAATATGTAAGTAAAATAAATGCTTGCTTTGGTAATTCATTTTATCTCTCCCAAATTCAGGTCTTCATCTGAAAGTGAAATTAATAGTAGAACTTGGACTCAGGACTCTTTTGAATTACTAGCCATCTCTTGAGTAAAAATGGTAACAGTATTACTTATTCTGGAAATTCAAAGAGATAAATATTTCTGTGGATTGGAGTAGTCAGGGATGGACTAAAGATTTAATTATTCCTACAATACATAGATGGGTAAGATTATACTTTATAATCTCTGTTAAAATTTTATGCAGCATTAATTAATACTGTAGGAACTTGTGGGCAAATGAGGATTTAATATTTGTGTTATTTGTGAATAACCCTCAAAACCCATAAGTATCATAGCAATGTGTGTATCATGCATTTGAATCTCATATCTTACTGCTGGGAGGATAATTTGACAGCCATACCCAAAGAGGCATCGTTTTTCACACATTTTTTTTATACATATATAGTGATTCTCACTGAGGATTTGACTGGCCTCAAATGCTTAGCCATATTTCCCCAAATTTTAGGAGAGAGATTGTTTGCTGTCGCAGAATTTGTGAATTAGGGAATCCACGAAGGACTTGGAGTCTCAGCTGGAAATAGCAAATGACTACTGTCCCTTGAAAATCTGATGTAGATTATGGGAGAAAAGTAGTAGGAGATAAAACATGTTTGGAGAACACTTCATCAAAAATTCCTTTTTAGTTTTATAATAGGAGATTTTTAGTGTGTGTGTGTGTGTGTGTGTGTGTGTGTGTGTGTGTGTGTCTGTGTTTGCATGTGACTGAAGTGGAAAAGTTTTAAATTGCAGATCTACAGTTTTTTTCTAATTGAAAAGTTATCTGACCCAAATTTTCTCATAACAATAGGATGTGTATCATTCTATTTCTTAATGCTCTGTATTGAAGCTGTGTGCTCAGTTTCTGTCTATTCACTAGACTTTGAACTACTAGAAGACAAGATGTAGATATGACTCATTTTTATATTTTGACATCCAAATACAGTCCTTAGAATAAAGTGCAAAATTAAGAAATGTTTGAGAGATTAATAAATAATTTAGGTGATGCCATTGTACTTTGTGCTAACAGCATATAAACAGCAAAATGTGTTACATATAACAGGGAAGTTTGACACTAAAAATTATTTCATATTTAAATTTAACTATCACTTTTTATATTCTAGTAATAATAGTATATGCCAACTATAAATGAAAAATAAAAACATTTAAAAACAAGTTTTTAAATAAGACCTTATTTAAAAAGATCTCTCTTCATTTTATAATTTTCATTTAATTTTTTAATTAAAAATATTTTTTATTTCCACAGCAATGTATGAGAATATGGCTTGCCAGCAAAGACTGTAGTCAGTCTTTGGTTTTTGACAGTCTTGGGGGAGGAAAATGGTGTTTTTTTATCATCATGATAGTTTTGATTTTAATTTCTATAACCTAAATGCACTTGAACATCTTTTCAGTTGTTTAAAGAGGATTGCCTGTTCATATCTGACCATTCCAATACGATGTTCATTCAGTTTCTATACGTCCTTTTCTCTACTGAAAATGTGTTTGATCCTAATCTTCCAATACCTGCAAACCTTTGCATAATCTCAGATTTTCTTGTGACTTCCCATTCTCCCACTTTCTTCTGAATTTTAAGCCCAGGAAGCTTTATTTTGGATATTCTCACTGTTTGCCATTATTTACATCATATCATCTTATTTAATATGAGAGGAATGCTAGCCTCATTGTTGACATTTTCTAAAGCAGCTGACTATTTATGCTTTCTATTCCATCTAATATCATTAAGTGGAATCATTTTCTGAAGGTTCTAAGGTTCTTGATATTTTCTTCTTACATAAAGGTTTAATTTGACATGTCTCTGTGGGTTGACTTCCCTTGACTATGAAGTATGAGCATCTTGCCACCAGGAACAACTAAGCAGCTTAGCAAACAGGATAATTGGTACCATTCTTTTCAAAACACAAAAGTAAGTTAAAACAGGATAGCGCTTTTATCATCAATTGATTCTTAGATGTCCTTTCTTGATATTTCAGCCCCGAGGCTTATATCAAAGGTGTTTCCTTCAATGTGGAAACTTCAAGCTTCCAACTCACCAGTTTGCAGACCCTGAGCATCAAAGCAGGCCTGCCCTGTGATCCACGGCTAAGCACTCACTTTCTTGAAGTGACGCGTGGTGCTCTGATTCGGCATCAAGATCTAAGAGGGCTGTTAGGAGAAGATAAATGAGGGAACCAGACGGTTACACCCTTTGGCCTCCGCTGAGATCTTCCTGAGCAGGAGCGCTTGTCTTGAATTCCTCCAAACTCATCACCGCTTCCACGTGGCAGCCACAGCTCAGGGCTCTTGCTGGCCCTGCACAGTGCCTGGGAACTGATGTGTGTGTAGTCCGGTTGCTTCCCATGCTCGATGTTGAGCATCCACGTCAACCAAAGGGTCTACACAACTGTATGTTACCTTCTCTGCAGTTACTTTCTTTCTTTAATGCCAGAACGCATGATTTTTTTCTCCTAGTGTACTGATCATTAAAACCATCATTTCCTTATTTTAAAAAAATGTTGGAGAGTTTCTCATTTCAATCTATTGGGCTGATGATCTGTTTCTTCTTACTTAGAGAAGTCATGATTTAAAAGTAATTACCATCATCATCACCATCGTCATCATCTATATTCTCATTCACATTGAACTTTGAACAAGAAGAAAACCCAATGATGCACAATTTATCAATACTGCCTGCTTATTAAGTGTCCACTGCTTTATCCAGCTTCTCTGTGTGTCATGTGTTCAATTTTACTCACTAACACTCAAGGATCATTAGAAGAAGCTCAGTCACTTCATTGTTCTGCCTGACAACTGATTTAAAACAGATACATGGTAAGGAGAAAATCTGAGATCTCTGTTGTTTTAAATGTGTTAATTCATACCAGGGAGAGACCATTCATTCCTCAGATGCTTTTCTGGTTGACCTTGTCATGTGAGTTACCATGAGAAACATCTTACATTTCTTTCTCTTTCCCCTACTACTCAATTCTGGTCTTCAGCATCAATTCCTCTTGTACTTCACACTCTTTTCCACTGTCTCATCCATTTCTTGTCATCTTCCTGCTACTAGACTGGCTTTAAAACACATACACATAGCCACACCCTGAGATCTGATCATATTCCTCCTCCACTTAAAATCCATTTACATTTCCAGCTAACCATTGAATTTCCTTTCACACTGAGGCCACAACAAAGAGGTAAGAGAGAAGTTAACAAGAATAGTGCTTCAAATCTCATCCCCAACCAACTATGCCAATTCTGCTTTGTGTATTTTATTTATTGGGCCCAGCTAAAATTATATTTGGAAAGTATTAGTCAACCGTCACTGTAATAATGCCATGTAATGGGACATCTTCAAATGTCAGGGTCTTACAGTAGCAAACATTTACTTTAATTGTTCATAGATTTTTTTTTTTTTTTTTTTTTTTGCTGCAGGTACTTCAGATTTCCTCCACACAACTTTTTTTTTTTTTTTCTGCTATGAGTGGCCATCTGTGGCCTGCTGTCCTCATGAAGCACACAGAAGCTCGAGACAGGTCGTACTATAATACAAGCGCATTTTGAAGTTTACCCATGTCCTCTGTGCTCAAATGACATTGGCCTATGATGCTGCATAGTAAAGAAGCTTACTAAAAACCATGGCAAGGGCAGGGAAGGTGTGAAAGACTATGAGTAAATCATACCATCTACCAGAAAACAGCTCTGTTGTTCTAAACAGAGACTTTGAAACGATCTAAGTAAAGTACAAATCTTAAGAGAAGCAACAAAAGCCTACATGGCCTCTTCTTATTTACCTTTTGGCTCATTGTTCACTGTTCTCTGCTTTGTCTTAGTACTTGTACTTAGTACTGGCTGCAAATAAAATGTAACATTTCACACGCATACATGTTTTCCTGTGTTAAATGTCCTATGTCTTTGGCCTGGTTCTCATTCCTAATTACACAGCTTTAATCACATTCTGGTCATTGTCTTGTTAATTACACATCACATATACATACAAGAGAGGAACTTCAATCTGTGTTTGCAAGAAACTTCTCATGATAGATGGATAAAGCAAGAGTGGTATGCTATGACCATTCTCAGTGAGTCACGAGATCGATTGTTTATTTCTTCCCAATTCCTTGTTCAGTGATATAGTAATAGTTTGAAAGTGACCACTGCAGGAGTATTTACACCATGGAAATTGGCTAGAGTTGTATTTTTAGAAAGCTGGTTTAGTAGTAGCCAAATCTCATACTTAAGAATAAATTTTTATTATCCTTCTTATCATGGTCAAATTTATAAATTCTATGTAAATTTTATTTCACCCAATTTGTAATATTTTTAAATTTTATTATCACATTCTATTTTTTTCACTTAAGATAATCACATGACATAGTACTTTTTGTTGTTGTTGTTGTTAATCCCCAGGTTCTATCTTTTTTCAGAATTCTGATCATATATTTATAAAAATATTCTAGTACAATATTATATATTTCAAAAACTGAGTACATTGCTTATTATTATAAATGTTATGTTTAACTGTTATGTATAAACATTCAATCACCATTTAATTCCAAATATTTGTTTGCAAGGAATTTTAAATGCATCAAAAGAATTTTGCAGTTTATATGTAAGGCTAGAAATAGGCTAGTTTAAAGATATATTCTCTCTCTCTCTCTCTCTCTCTCTCTCTCTCTCTCTCTCTCTCTCTCTTCTCTCTATCTCTTTCTCTTTCCAAGGAGAATCTAAATCCAGACAAACAAAAATCGAAACTTAGGTAAACTATTTCTCTATTTGAAACTATTCAAATAGACTATTCCAAAAACATTAAATACCCAGTTTAGATCAACATTATTGAAGAACAGTTCTGCAACTACAGGTAAAACTGGAAAGTCAAGTGTAAAATTGAATAATTTGGGAGCTTCTTCTAATTTTCTTATTGGTGCTCTGGTGTATGTCCCCAAACCTGTAACCTAGGCCTGGTGATTTAAAATATTTGTCACAGTACCCAGCAGAATACTTAGTGGTTCAGGGTCTTATCAATAATTAAAAATATAAATCAATATGGTTGCTAGAGAATCTCAGTTTCTAGCAACCAGTGAGAAAACTGAATTCTTTTTTTATATACTAACTCTAGAGGAAACAGGTTATCTTTATTTATTCATAATCAGGATATGGTATTAGAAATAGTGATTTTAGAAATATGCTCCATAATGATCCCTGTGTTTTGGCTTTGTATGTATGTGTATTTCTACTCCATTACAGTTGCCTCCCCCGCCCCCGCTCTGCCCCACCCCGCTTTAACTTTAGGGCCCTGCTTCTCCTATTCTTTATTCAGATTAAATTTCTGAGTTGGAAGATCAAAGTTTGGGCATTTTAGTCATGATGTAACTTTAAGGAGTTTGGCTTATGCCTCATTTTCTTCATCCATTTCTTTGGGAAAACAATACTGCCTACTGCTGTGAGATTAAATGAGAACATGTTTATAAAGCATTTGGGGAGTGTCTGGCACATACCTAACATTTCTTAAGTGGTTCTTAGCATTATCTTTCACAGACCACCTTTTTGTAGGTTTGTTCATTCCTTAGGTTTTCCTTTCATAATCACTCTCATTCCTTAATACCTGGAGCATTTATTTTAACTGCCCTACTGCTATTTTTTTTTCTCTTTTTACTGTCTCTAGATTGTAAAGCTCTTAAGGGACAAGAATCATTTGTTTGTTTGTTTTTTCATTTCTCATGAAATCCAAAATCCATACTACATGTTATATTCAAAGTATTTAAAATGAACATTTATTTTTGGTGTTGAAGCTATTAATAGAGGGAAGTGGGGACAACTACACTTACTTTTCATAGGTTTATTATGTCTGGAGAGATTTCACATTTGTACCCATGCTCTCTCTTGCACATCATACTCAAATGTACAAGCACTTAGATTTCTTGTGCATGTCATGTTTCATTTATTTTTAGAATTCTTGAGATATGAATGAATGACATTAAATAAATTAAAATTGATTTCTTTAAAATGGACAACGATACATTGGAAAACTTATAGCATGTAGTAAAATTTAATAGGAGAAAGTAGACTCTGTTTATTATCAGGTTTTTGTTTCATTGCAGAAATCCTTATATTTTTGAACATTTATTTAGTTATTCTTAGGTGGGTGGGTTACTTTCCTATTATATATGAAAGGTTTAACCTTTTCAAATGTTTTATGTCTCAACCCAGTAATTCTTGAGAAGCTTAAATTTTAACTCAATAAGCATACAATACAGAAGACAAATACATAAATCAGTTATAATTTGAAAAAAAACAAAGATTAGTATTGTCTCTATGATGAGCAAGTGAATGGAAACCATTTATGGTAATGACAGTATTGTATTTTTTGAATTACCTCATCTCTAATCCCTTTGTTTGCTACACTTTTAAAATGATCCTTGCAACAAGTAGGCAAGCTCATCTCCTACATAATTTACATAATTGCCATCATAACTTCTTTTATCTTCCATAATTTACAACTCACAGCTCAGAATGTTTCTATACAATTATTGTGTTTTTACATTAAGTTTCTAAAGAACTATTGAAAAGGTTGATGATTTTAGCCCTTATCCTTATAAATATTAACCCAGAATATAACAAACAGTTGTTTTCTCATAAGATGAACATTTATAATAAAGAGGGAAGTAATTTGAACAATTAATATAAAGAGGAGAATTTATTTTAGAAACTCATAATAGCACATTTTAACCAGATATTGAAATATAAATAAGACTGGAGAACATGCATACTAAATGATGGTAGATATGTTTGGCTATTTTTTTTTTTAGATTGGTTTAAGATCCTTTGAAATTAAAATAAAAAAGAATGAGAGATTTAAAACACTCTTTGTCAATCTTGACTAACTGCTGGCATATTATCGTCACCATAAAAATTATATGAATGTGCTTTGGGCACAGTTGGCAGTTAGTTTATTCAGATAGTCTCACTTCCTCCCTAACTTCAGATCTATCTTTCAGAAGTCATTTAATTTTACCAGGTACAGTTACTTCATCAGCAGAAACACATGGTTGGATTAAATAGCATCCAGAGTATTTTTAGTTCTATAATCCAAGATGAGCAACACTTGAGGAGTACATAAAAGGAGCCAAAGTCAATCTAGGGAGATATAAATTAAGGAAAACCAGCATACAAAGGCAAGTCAAGTTCAAATGCTACAACAGAATGTTTGCTGTGTGAATTTAAAAGGTGTAGGTTGTAGACATTATGACAAAATAAATGTCAGGTAGAAGGAAGAAGGAATCTGGGATGCAGTTCCAATCTTGCATCTGGCCAGCTGTGTGCTGGATTTCTCAGGCCCAAGTTCTCTTATCAGTAAAATGAGAAGACATGAGCAGGGTTATCTGGAAGCTTCATACACATTTGCTTTTCTGTGAGAGCAAGCCTGGCCAACAACAGTCTACTGCATTGGGCAGGACCAGTTCAGGGAGCTGGTGAGCAACAGTTGATATCATTTCTTAACTAATGGTAGCAAAATGATGGGAGGTGCGGTCATTTGTTAGTCTGTTTCACTGGGCTTACATACACACTTCTCATTTACTTGAATTCCTTGTTAAATCTAAAACTTGTCCTCTTCATGAAATGTCACTCCAGCCACATATCTAAGTCCTCTCTATGCTTGCTCTGCTCCTCCACACTCTCTATTCCTGTTAGTCTATATTTCTATTTATGTCTGTAACTTAAAACAAACAAACAAACAAACAAACAAACAAACAAAAACTCAGATAAGCTATCAAATCTCTTCTCAAACACTTTTGAAAGGAAACTAACTTTCAGCAAATAAAAATATCCTGTTTGGTTAAAGTACTTGATGGCCAAATACCTAATTGCATATAATTTTCTAAAACCTGTAGAAATATTTCCTGCTTGTTCAAGGAGTTTGTTTTTTACTGTTAAGCAAATCAAAGGAAAAGAAACATTAAATATATTTTGAATTTTTATGAATTTTAATATCACACTTGGATTAAAAGGTAAGTAGCACTGACAAATCTCTCAATCAAAATATTTTAGTCATTAGTTCTAAAGTTATATTTGCTATTAATATAAATCAGCCAGATACTCAAGTGTAGTTCTTATAATACATTGTTAAAACTTAAAACTGTATAAGAAAGTAATAGACTACAATTGTTGGTTTAGATAATAATTAGATATAATACACTTTCAAATTAGAAAGTAATTAAATATGATATAATAATGGTTCACATATTAATCATGTTTGTCAATATCTTAAAATGATGACATAATTAAATTAATAGCATATCCTAGACTGAAGATAAGTTATTTTTGAAATAAATTTTGAACAAATAGTTCCCAATTGCACAAGTATGTGAAAATCTGTATTCAAAAATGTTCATTACAATGACTTTTTAAAAATAACAAAACTTGTTCCCAGATAGGGTACTGTTTAGAAAAATGGATTATGCATTTCTGTACCAGCCACATATAGCCGTTTAACATGTCATGGACCTGTAACTTTTGATATGGAAGAATGCCCTAAATTGTACGACTAAATAAGAAAATTAGTTATGAAATAGTAATACTAAAGATAATTGTAATAATAGTAATAATAATAATATGAATACGTAGCACTTAACTATATATTTTGAGCACTGTTTCAGTGGTTTTACAGACATCTCATTTAATCCTCACAAATTTGTTAATTAGGTACTATTCCTCTTTGTACAAAGGGCGAAACTGAAACTCTAAGGAATAAAGAGATTAAATAATTTGCCTAAAGACACATACAGTATATGGTAGAGCCCTTGTTTCTGTAATCCATCCATCTATCTATCGGACTATTTATCATCTATTTTAATTAGCAGTATACTATTTAATATGAATCAAATATGGAGCAAATATTTGAAGACTGTTCAGGGTAAGTAGCTAATATATCTAAATCTATCATCTATCTATCTATCTATCTATCTATCATCTATCTATTATCTATCTATCTATCTATCTATCTATCATCATCATCATCATCATCTATCATCTATCTATCTATCATCATCATCTATCATCTTTCTATCTATCAATCATCTATCTACCATGTACCAAGTTAGGGTCAATAGTGTATAAATTAACTCTCTGTAGGAAGCTTGTATTTAATTCCCCTGGCCAGGTTAAATGGATTGGCAAGACTTTTGATCTCAGGAAGAAAATGGAGCCCTTGTTTGTATTTTAACTCCATGAGACTTCCAAATATTTCAGGCTTCAGATTGAGACCGATGACTATTCTCTATCTCTTAGTTAAAACTGTATTTCATTTCTTATAACCTTCATATGAAGCTTAGTTTGATTAATAGTTATAGTGCTATTAAAAAGAATGTTAGAAATCAACTTCAATAAGTTAGCTTATAATGCTTTTTTTTGCCTTTTAAAATTTAATCTTCTCTACCAGATATATTAATATGAAAATGGGACAGTAAAAAAAATATAGGAAAAAAATCACTGTGAAAAGAAAACTAATTTATATGCGGAAAGTATGTAACACCATTTGCAGTAATAAGATAAAGTAAGTTTTAAGAGGCAACAGAGAAATTTTCATTGAAACAGATTTCTTAACACAAAAATTATGAAAATTATGAATATCTTACAAATGTCTATTGTTTAAAGTTTTCAGACTCATTTATATTATGATGATTTTAAAAAATTACAATTTTAATTCCCCAGCTGTGAGACAAAGGGACTGCAAATAATTTTGCATCTCCCAGCTGAGGAAATTAGGACTTGGAGAAGTTAAAAGATTTGCTTAAGGTCAGAGAGCTGGGACAAGGAGGCAGAACATCTAAGTACCTATTTTGTTTTTTGTTTTGTTTTGTATTGTTTTGTTTTGTTTTATTCCATGTGCTTCACTACTTCTCAATAAAAATTATTATACAGAAAAAACTGCTCCAAAGAGAATATTGTCAAATTTAGCAAAAGCTAATTAAAGTGTAAAGTATTCTTAATGTAAGATTTGATAGAAATTTGTTTTCAGCAGTAACTTAGAGGTAATTTTTAGTTATCTAAGCAGCTTTTTATTCCTGAAATTGTGTTGTACTGACTGCTATTTTCTTGCTCTTTGCATTCTTTGTCATTTTTAATATCTTTAGTGATTTTGAAATATTTGGTGCTGGATCATTCTGCTGCAAATATGACCTGTCATTCCAACAAATGGACTGATTGAATCTGTCACAGTGGTGGGATTTATAGTAAATTCACCACAGCACAAGTAAAACCATTAGAAATTGCATTGGTTTAAATGACTGAATATAAGAGACCCTGATTCTATCAGCAAGATGGCTTATACTTTCCTTCCAAATGACCACTGATAAACTTAAAATTACATCAATTTTAATGCATATGTGTTATGTTGCTGTGTTGATCTCTATTTCACATCTGTGACATGGTTTTGGGCCTCTAAAATCTCTGTATTGAAATAATTTATGAGAACAATTAATGAGATTTTATATTACAAGGTATTTTGTTTTGAAAACCATGGATATATCTAAAATTATTTTTCTAATTTTAATTATGATCTCTATACATATACATACATTAATGTGAATAAAGTACTTTTTTTTGTACACATTAAAATTCTTTAAATCATTTATTTCATTTATTTGTTATTAATATTGTTATTACATTTTTAAATATTGATAATTGGGAAAATAATTCGATGACTTTGTTGTTGGTGGTGTTCATGCAATACTTGCTATTCCAAATAAAATATTTTCGCTTCTAAAGTAAAAAAAAAGCAAATTTAACTTTCAATACTTAACATTATTACCAATTTTTTTCTAAAATATGAAAACATTTTATTTTATATAGACCGAGTATATTTTATTTTATGAAGTCTTCACTTACTTGATCACACATAGGTTTTAGATTTTTCATATTTAATCTGGTCACATTTTGCAGTTTATTTTACTTTGTGAACCTAGCAGTTTAATTGGATACCATCTCTATCTGAATACTAAAACTATAATAAAAAACATTTTAATAGTCTTATAAAACAGAGCACATAAAACAGAAACATTTATTTTAGTTGAAGACATGTGCTAATTTTTTATTGAGAAAAGCATTAAACATTGATACATCCAACCTCTGATTGAACCTTCAGACTTGTCACACGTAGGAGCTGTTGAAGATTTATTGCACAATATAAAATTAAGCATATACAGTAAACTTGATAGCAAATGACCTTTGTAGACAGGAGACTGCCACAGAAAATAGTTGCACAAAAGAAGGGGGTTTGAAAAATATATTTAAAGACATTGAAAATGAGTGATGGAAACTGAAATGCAAAAAGAAAAAAAAATTATCCGACAAAAAGATACACAGAAAATCTACTTTCTAAAATGAATAGATGTTTTTACCATTTCTAATTCATTTGTTATATAATAATCCATACTAAAAAATAGGTGTTTAACTCCAAACATATAGATTTAGTCATGCCAGTTTCACAAAGTACTTATGAAATATAAATATAGAAAAGATCTGTTTAATCCATAAAAATGGTACAAATTAATAGAGCACTACACACTCGCATGAAAATGAATATCATGTGTCAAAAATAGGGCACTGTGATGTGACAGGAGGTTGATTTCATTGTGAATTGGATTTAGTACGTTTCATTCTCTTATCTTTCCGTTTCTCCTCCTATCTCCCCTCCTTTTCTCTTCCTCATCCTCTTGTTCACTTTTTTCTCTTCTCTTTCCTTTTCTTCTCCCTCTCTAACTATCCTACTTCCTTCCTTTACATTGAGGGTACATCAGTATCAGGCTTTTGATGAGTTGTAGCTCAAATTTACTGGCATGATGATCTAATGAAACTTTAGTGGGAATTCATAAAAATTGGGCAAAAATACCTTGAAACTTTAACATTGCTTGTTCAAAGAGTTCAAATTTAAAAAAAAATGTTATATCAGGCTCACAAAAAGCTTTATAAAATTATTTCAAGGTAATGGCATTTATTTTTTACGAATGAGATCACATCTATTGATTTTTGAAAAGAAAAAATTAAAACTCATAGCTATTACAAAACAATGCTAATAATGAGTTTGTCTAGAAATGGAGTCAAATTTTCTCAGGATGGTAGAATGAAATCCATATTTATAAAATCTATTTCTTATAATACGAATGAATAGCTTACACTAGAAGATTTTATTAAAATTTTAGAACTAATATTTTTTTATTTCTGTGTAATTTCAGGTTGTTTTATGAATCTGTGTGCGTGTGTGTTTTTCATTTGCAAAGAGATAGACTATTCAGAGATGTATATTAAGATGTCATTTGCCTTTTAAAAAATATTAAGGCATATTTACTTTTTTTTAAGATAAAATTCCCACAACTAATCTTTTTACAATAATTTGGATTTTGAGTCCTAAACAGATAAAATTCATAGCATTTTTAGTAAAACTAGCACCGATTGCTAATATCAGCTATACATTCCTGTGACACACGATAAAAGGATATTTCAGAATTCTGGAAGCCTGATGCAACTGTTCACCTTTAAGTCTTAAGAGTAATCATCACTTCTCAAGTAAAAAGTGATGTTCTGTTTTTGAAGCAGTGCAGAGGGAGTGGGAACTTTCCCCAGGAGTAAATAGAGCTGTGCCATAAAACTCTTTAAACGTGTGATACTGAATTGAATAACATAACAGAGTTTCTCTTTTTCTTATTCAGAGAAATGATACAAGAGATAAAGGGGAGACCATAACTAATGGCTGAACGTGACTGAAAATCTCGTGTTGCCTTCTCTTATTATCTATTCCATTTTCTACTCACATGAGCCTCTAAGATTTTGTCAAGATGTTTCACTTTTCTTATTTTGCCTTAATTACTTTCACTTCCTTCCTTCCTTCTTTTTTATTGAGTTTGAATTAGGTTAAGGATTATCAAGATGGAAAATATAACCAGCTACCATCCCTTCCACAAAATAGAGTTCAGAAGGAAATCTATTTTTTACTAGAATCACAATCCCAACTGAAGAAAAATTATTTCTCTTACCTGAATTTATTCTTCCCTCTGCTTCCTTTATAACATCACTAAAATCCATCATTTTTTGGAGCCTTGAAAATTCCTTTGCACTTTTAGTAAAAATAGACTTCGCAAGACTGACATGAAGCTCTATATGCTTGAAGTAAAGCTGGTTGAAGACACTGACAAATTTAAGAGCTATCTTCTCCATTCTCTTTTGTCTTCTGCCTGCCTTCACTGCTGGAAAGTCTAGTCAATGCCCTACCATTCCCTCACTAAGCAACCTGGGATGTGGCCTTCAAGACCAGCACACACTCAGCAAGATTTGTGTGCTTTGTCTAATGCTACTAAGGTGACTCAAGTTCAAACATGAGAGCAAATTCTCCTTCAACCCGTGATGGATAGGTCGTATTATGAAGTTTGGAATTTTAAATTTTTTTTTAAATTTTAATTTACACTAATATTCAGTATTGAGCTAAAATGGCTCAAAAATAAGATTATGCAAGGAGTTTGGTATTTTGATTCAATAAAGTATATATTTTACAGAAATACGTTAAGTAGTTGTCTGCGGTACTTTAGTCACTGCCTAGTAATAAATTAGGAATTGATCAAGATACTATTTTAGCAATCCACAAATATTACTTAATTTTTCAATGAATTTTCTCTTTCTATACTGACTCCCCATGAAGGTGCCATTAACCATTTAAAATTTTTTTTTGTTTATTCTACTTTTTCAACATATTTTTATTTAGTACCTACTCTATTCCAGTTACTATGTTGACCTTGAAGATACGGTAGGGATCAAGATGAAGTTCTTATCATTAAGGCATATATAGACTACTTGGAGAAACAGAAAGTAAATTGATGTGTTAACCACTACAGTGAAAATAATGACTGTGGAAGCACACAGAGGTACGCTTTTTAATTCTGTTCTTCTGCAACCATGTAGCATAATTTTGTTGCCTTTCTACACCCCATACTGTCTCACTTCTGAAATTATGTTTTTTTTTTATGTTTATTGGATAAATTACCATCTTTACCAGCTATTTCAAAGTCCGTGTAGAATAATTCAACATCAGAGCCATCTCCACACATTTACAAAAAAAAAAAAAAAATCCATGGCTGAAAAGTAGAAGTCAGCTTCACCCTGAGTTCCAGTGTAAATGGAGATGAGGAGTTTAAACTCTTCAGATGGAGTGGGTATATTTTATCCTGCTGAACATTCGTCATTTATATTTTTAGCAGCTTCCTACTTTTTACTGTTATTCTGTAAAATATTTCATAGTCCAGAATCATCAAACTGGGATAATCAGTCCACAATTATCAAACTGGAATAATAATCAAAATCATTATCCCAAGAGAAAATCTTGTCTGTAAATTTGATCAGAGCCTCTTTTACTGAGTATATGGTTTGGCTTTTGAACAAAGATGACTTGTTTGTTTGCTCATTTGTTTTTAATGCCCCGGGCCCTCAGCACTTTTCTCTGTGGACTTGGCCATCATTGTTTCTTTTCAGGTGTCTGACCCTTTTATCCTCTGTGTCATCGCTTCTGGCTGTTGTGGAATTTCCCTCTCACATCTTGGCCTGCAGGTCTTTTCCCAATGTACTTTGGCTGTCACCAAACTCAGTGGTGGTATCTCTCAAATCTTCGACTGTCCTGGCAACATTTACAAAGGGCTGTCTGGAGTAACCTTCTGAATTTTTTTCTAAAGTTTCTCAGAATGTATTGTTTTTTTAAGATACTGAACAGTTTCCTATGGAAGGTTTCTTATTTCACAAAATTGTTAAACTCTCCTAGTCATTCCAAAAGGATGCTTATAACCAATGGACACTTGCATTTCACTGATTATTTGTGGTCAAACCTTGCAGGGGTATCAACCGTAAAACATAACTTTTATCAAAATCTATTAATGGCAAGTCAGGGCTCTGCTCAGTTTTTAAAAATTGCAGTGGCATTCATTCCTGGAAATTTATCATTCATTTTCATTCTTCATAATGAACTTTAAAGTTTTTCTTCAAATAGCATGTTTTTTTATATTTTATGTTATTTGACTATACAACAATGCTATGAGAGAGAAATTATCTAAATAACTTTTACTTCTGACCCAACATCAAAAATATCTTTAAAAAAACTTATTGTTATAAGGAAACATATTTGATTATTAAATATTATTGGATAATATAGAGTAAAATAAAATATGTTAAAGTGTTTTATGAACTATTATACAAAAGTTAACTATTTTGCTATATTAATTATTATTATTCTCTATTATGGTCTATAATAGTATATTCAATGTGAAGACAAAAAGTGGGTCAGAGTGAAATGAAGTCATTTGTTATTTTAGTAAGAACATATTTTACTGGTCCGTGATAATACTGTCTGGCCGAGGGCTGTCATTAAAATTTATCATCACCAGACATTCAGATGCTTCCCTAATAAATTCTCTCTCTCCACGGAAAAAGACGTCTTTGTTGTTGATAAAGAATAGGTGTGAAGAAAGTTTGCTGGGTCTGTATCTAAGAGTTTGCATTTACTTGACCTGAAATCTAGTATTTGTAAAATTGGGGTCATAAAATGGCTATACTGGAAGAGTTGCTATGAGTTAAGTAATACTTTTATTTAGCAAGACTGTAAACATTCCCCTTTCTCAGATATCTGACATGCTTTCTCATCTTCCTTTTTAGGAAAACCTTCTCTCATTAAAAACCACTAAATGACCCTTTTCTCATTTCTCTATCAAATCTCTGAGCCAATGGTCATCTGTACTTACTGTCTCCTTTTCTCCTTTAACAAAGAAACCTCCACACTATCATAGACAAACTCTTCACATTTGCTTGAAATTCTTTGCTCTTCCCCTTTGTCAGTACTGCTCTCCTTAAATTTGTCTACTTTTTGTTAACTTCAAAATTTTTCTCTTATAATTGATTGTTCTCATTAACATTCAAAAATCATCCATCATCATTCGTGTAGATATCACTCACTTCTGCCCCCTCAGCACCCTGTCACTTTCTTCACTTCTTGACTTGCTCTACTCTTCATTAAGGGCAAACTTCTTAAAAATGTTGTCTACTTGTGGTTGTCGCCATTTCATCGCTTACCATTTATTTTTCAACTAATTAAATTCTTGTCTTCTGCTTGCATTGCTTCATCAAAACTGCTCAGGCTATCACGTCTCAAACCCCATGCTGTTAAATTGAAGGTGTACATTTTCTGTCATCTTATGTTCTCCCAACAGCATGGCACACTACTGATTGATTACTTTGAAAGTTTTTATGCACTCCCTTCTCACGGCCTCCATGACGCCATATTTTCCTATGTTTACTTTCGTTTTTCACGGTTTCCTTTGTCAACCTCTCTTAACTCTTACTCATGAGCTTTTCAGAGTGTAACACCCCGATCGTCAAGGTATCTCCCAAAAGCAAGTTATGAGTCAGATTTAGAGCGGCTCCCAAGACACTGCATTTCTAATAAGTTTTCCAATAATGCTAATACTTTTATTTCACAGATCACACTTTGAGAAGAAGTCGCTATCAAATCACTAAAAATTCTGAAGACTCACACATAGCTCTTATAGCTTCTCGTGCAGAATTCTCTCTCTAGGCATTTTCATCCATTCCCATGATTTTAAACACTATACACACATTGATGGTTCTTAAATTTAAATAGCCATCCTGGACCCTTTTTCTAATTTCCAGACATATATCAAGTTCCTAATTGGCATTATTTCTTAAAAACTTTATTGGCGTTATAAACTTTTAATTCTAAAAGCTGAACTCTTCAGCTTTCCTCCATATCTTCCTCTTCTCCTGATTACCCATTTCAGTCAATTCTGCCTCCATGCACCTAGGAGTGAAGCCACAGATTTGATGCTAAACGTTACCTCCATTATCTGCTAAATGTAATCCTTTACTAAGGCATATTTCACCTTCCTACAAAATATTTTTAAAAACTGTTGATGTTCTTCCTCCTCAGAGTACCAAATCTAGTTCTAGACTAGCTTCTGCTCTTTCTCAGGTCTTAGCTCCAATATCATTTTCTTAAGGTATCTTTCATGACGGTGCTTAGTAATAAAATGATTTAGATTGTGTGTGTGTGTGTGTGTGTGTGTGTGTGTGTGTGTGTGTGTGTGTATTCCTATTCCCACACTAGACTGTGAGCTCCATAAAACCAGAGATTATGTCAGTTTTGTTTGATACTGTACCTTCATCTAACAGAGTGCTTGGGCTTCAAACATATTTGTTGGATGAATACTTCAACTTGGATAAAGATGAGAGAATAGGATTTTAATCCAAATATCTTAACCTTCTAACTCTATAATTTATCCCATATCTATGATACTTAAGTCACTCAAATTGAATTAATTTTCAATTGTCATTAATTTCAATAGCTGTTTGATTTCTCCCTTAGGCCTTAACTGCTAGATGGACTAATTCTCTGTTTCTCAAAGTCAGAAGCACACAAGGTATTATGTGATTTGGCTCACTGAAAACCAGACTTTGGTTATATTTTGTTAAAGGACAATTAATTACACAATGTGTAGACAACTGACAACTCAAATTAAGAAATGCTAGAGATGCTAGAGATTACCTAAACAAAAATGCCAACATTATGTTCTATCTAGTGCCAAAGTTCAGTTGCTGGTAACCGCTTGAAGTGGTAGAATGAAATAAATATGACTGTGATAACTTTTGGGCACAGTGGTGAAGAAGGTAATATTTGTCACAGTTGCAGAATAGGACATTGGAAACTTGTGACATTTATTTCAACTCTGACTTGGTGCATACATAAAGAATATTTACTTTACTACTGGTTTTGGGGCATAGTCAGGACTAGAAAGAATTGAAATTTTCTTACTTTTAAAACTATTCTTTAATTCCACTGCTTATTTCTTGAATTTTTTATTTGTTTTGTTCATAATATTTCTATTATTTTTATCTATTTTTTTCTAGAAATTTAATGTCTTTGTATGGTCTTTTGTTCTTGTTATTTGAATGGAGCAAAATTAAATATGATTCTTTAAGGTAGTATATCAGATTTTTATTTATTCATATTCCTACTGATATCCAAAGCAAATTTTTTTTAATTACTGAATTAGTATTTTTTTAATGCACTGGCAATGACCATTTTTAGATTCAAGTCTATTTCAAATATGTTCCTAGCAAATTAAACTTGTGCTTTGTAACTCTTAAACATTAAAAATTGTGTAGAAACAATTATAAAATCTCTGTCCTGCCTTTTTTCTTGAAAATGTTTTTTCTTGGAGTATAACCTGTTATTATGTTTATTTTTAAATCAAAGATGGAATATACTGCCACTTAATAGGATTACTTTAATAAATGTATGATGATAAGGCTATTTTCTCACTCCACTGGGTTGTCACCATTTTATTCACTCATTCTTAATTTTTTAAAAAATTGTCAGACAAGTAAAAAAAAGCATAAAACTTTTAATGAATGTAAAGTGAAAACTTACACTTACGATTTTTCTTGTAGAAGGCTGAAGTAGTTTAAGAGTTGTGACAAATGAGATTAGGCTTTCTAGTTGAAATGTATAAGATTGCTCAGATTTTAGAAATTAGAGAATATTCACTAAATGACAAGAAATCCGTTTTTGAGAAAGTAAAAAATTCTAGGAAAACAGGAGTGATAACAACATCAATAACTAAAAAAAACAGTGACTAAAGACATTTGAATGAAAAGCAGAAATATTTCTAATTGTGCAATATAAAAATCTATAATGGATTTCATGGCACACTAATAAAAATATATTCTGGTTTTTGTCAAAATCTATATGTAATTTTGATATTTGGAAATAAGCATTGTTTTGTGGAAGGTCCAGGTACCAAATGAGAAGCTTGGTGACTTTGTGTCTAGGGAGCAACTTTTACATGGGTCTGTAAAGCAGGACTCTAAGGAGCTCAATTTTGTTGTCTCCCTAAGTTTATATTACACATTGGTCTTCCTTTTATAGATTCTCCAAGAAATGTCATATAAACATCAAGATGACTTGTGACTTTCAGCGTATCAAACTATCACAGGTCTAAACCACCTGCTATGTCTCGTAGTGGCACTTCTTGACATGACAGGCATTGCAGTAACATCATACAGTACTGCTTTGCATCTTTGCCTCACTTCTGCTTTTTTCATCCTCATGGCCCTCTGCTTGCACTTCTTAAGTAAAGGATCAGCATTTTAATCCTTGCCTCAGGCTTTGCTTTCAAGAGCATCTGGACTAAACTATGCCCTATTGGAGTGAAATACATAAATTCACAAAATAGAATTTTCCTCAGAGGTTTTAATGGGCCAGTTTTATACTGCCTTTGGGTATTACAATGTGATTATATATATATACATATAGTATACATAATATATTATAATATGTATCATAATGTTATATAAATATTCATATTTATATTATATATTTATATTTAGATTACATATAATATGTGATATATAAAATACATTTTTATATACATCAAATTAAAGAACTTCAGAAAGGTAGAGTTATAGAGGGTTAAGAAATAACTAATCCAACATTTTATCAGTATTATTCTTTTTTAAATTTCATGTTAAGAGAAAAAATTGGTTGGATTTTCAAGCAGCAGATTTTACAAAGAGGAATATCCTCACTGAACAAGATGTAGAGAAAGAAATCTTTTTGGTGGTGTTGTTCACCATAAAATTTCCCCAGAGCTCAGTACTTTGTTAGACACAGGGAAGACACTCAATAAAAAGAATGAGGATCAAAGAATGAGGTCTCAACACCATCATTCGGAAATTATCAATAATGGTTCCCATTACTGTTTCTGATGTGATGATTGTTCTCTAACTTTCAGGTACATTTTGCTATTAAATAATTTTATTTTCACATCTGAAGGAGTCTATTGCTAAATGGTGTTATTTTTTCTTACTTCAAAATAACATCTTTGAAAATGCTTAACTTTTCAATAAATGCCCTCAGACATTACTTGAACTTCATTCAAAAATAGCCTGATATTCTATGTAGATGATACTAAAAGCTTGTTGATTCATTTATGTCAAGCAACTGGTCAATTCCCTGAGTTATAGCAATACAATTTGTTGCTCAATTGCTTTAACTTTTGACTTGAAATGGTCTAGAGTCTTGCTAGGTAGACAGCCAGTTTTGTCTTCCTCTTTTTTATATCTCTTTAAGTATAATATTTCTTCCATTAGCATTTTCCAACTCAGTGCTAAATGAATTCTTCAGAAGAAGGTGTTAGGTAAATTTAAAGTATTTTTACTGTTGCAGATGACTTGTTTCCGACAGGCCTCTATGTTTGAGTGCTCAGCAGTATTCATCAACTACAGAATTTGTTTTCACTTATTTCCCAACAAATTATAATTTCTTTCTTCCTGCAGATGTCTAGCTTAAAATCAGGGATATGAAGAAATTCTTTAGAAATTCTATCCCCATTTGAAAGTAATACTTTTGAAGTCTTTCCCCTAGGGAATATCAGAGGTATATATTTCTTGCATAACTTTTTATAGCAAAAGGTCTGCAGGTTTACCTAACATATAAGCCCTGAATAACTATGTTGTGCAAATAAAATATATACTCAAATGCTTTCTCTGAAACAGGCCTTTTCCTGTTGAATTGGAGAGAACAGTTTCTGTTTTATTTGGAGCAATATAAAAGACTTTGAAGATTTTCAACTGTAACTGTTTTAAAGGACTAAATTAAATGTACTTATGAAGTCAAAATATTTTCTGTGTTCTGATAATTCTGGTAACAATAAAGTGAGTTAGCATTTTGTTGTTACAAAGCATATTTATTATGCACATCTTATCTGATGACTTGGGTTAATTAGATCTTGCAAAAGGGGATTTCACAATGATGATTTTAATACATAAAACAGAAATAATATTTTTATTTTATTTTGAGCTTGAGTCCATGGTTAACGAAAGAAATTTCTTAAAGCAATAGTGTTTATCCAATTGTAATGTCAGTGTTTGGGTTATATATTCATATTTCTGAATTATGGGCCTCTTTAGGCAGATAAATATATTTTATTCACCTCTGCAGCCCCAGTAACTAGCATAATACCTGAATGCTCACAACATTTTAAATTAAATGATGAATTAAAATACAAAAATAAGATAGTATGTATTAATATACATTAGGGGATAATATTACCTATACTGCTTTAGAAAAATTTTACAGGTGGAGTTCAGGGAATGCAATTCCTTGCCGAATTACCTGCCTTGTTGCTATGCACGGTTATGGGGATTATTTATACATGCTTTACTGTTTAGCATAGGGATGTAAAAGCTGGGAACTGATGTGTGTGGTAAGACCATTGAACCACATTGAGCTTTTTTACATGCTGTTGCTCATGGAATTCAAATGCATGTGTAAGGCTGGGCCCTAGTTCATGTCCTTTATCAACTCTGATATAACAATTCATAGCTTATTTTAGAAACTGACATTTATAAATGTTATGGATAATTGTGTTCTTATACAAATCCATTTATCTCCCCCTTCCCTTGCTCTTGAAGCTAATGATATCTTTATATTTATTTCTTGATGTGTAAAGTCACCTTTTATTATTCATCATGTTTTTTTTTTCAAGGGCCCAATGGTCCCCTTCTGCTTCTTGATTTTTCATATTCTGTGAAAAGTTTCCTATAAATTCAAAATTAGCTTTTGTATACACAGGCCTAGGCAGAGTTCTTATGAATGGCCTACAGAAATTTTTGTGATGACCAAGAGATTGTCTAAACATTTTCCTATGAAATTATTTTTGAGAAACAAGTTTTATTTCTCATGGAATTAATACAAACTAAAGTTATTTATTTTGATTTCCTAAAATAGAGTTTGTAATAATTTTACTATTCTTTTTAGCTTCACATTTTTTTAAAATAGAAAATATATAGGATTTTGTTTTTGGAAGTCTTTAATATACATTTGAAGTTGACATGACCTTATTTATAACTCTCAGATTAATTTATTTAACAGATGTTTATTTAATCTCTGTGATCTGTCAGGTATTATTTTAAGTCCTGGAGGTATAAGAGTGAGTAAAAACAAAAATTTGCCCTCACTGAGCTTGTATTCTTGAGGTGATAGACAGACAATAAACAGGACAATAAGTAAAATGTATACTTTTAGTATTATAGCATAAAAGTAATTTCGGAAGGCACAAGTGACTAGAACTATACAGGGTATGAGGGATGAATAATCATGGTGCTAGTGTCACATGACACAGCATCCCACTGGTATCCAGGTTTAGTCTAAATGCCATGGGATATGTTTGGGAACTGAGATCATCTCAAGTTGCCTAAACCCATGATACTGGGTCTATATTAGCTATATTAGCTATTTGCCAAGAGTTTTTAAAGGTAATAATTTCTACCTATTGTGGTATATGTAACAGATTGCGGAATGGGAATTGGCACAAGAAAGAGATCATGATGTGTC
The DNA here is from genome assembly GCA_004027375.1 of Macroglossus sobrinus. Taxonomy (NCBI): domain Eukaryota; kingdom Metazoa; phylum Chordata; class Mammalia; order Chiroptera; family Pteropodidae; genus Macroglossus; species Macroglossus sobrinus. Next base: position 793 of record PVKZ01001469.1, on the reverse strand, counting down.
CAGCATGGCTTCACAAGTCACATAAGTCACATAGTCTGAGGTCTTCCAACAGTAAGGAAACAATCTAGTATCTCAGCAGGCATTTTTACCACATTGTGGAAAAATACCAATGGTAATACTGAGCTGCTTTTTTTAAAAAAAAAATTCTGAGAAGTGTTCCTAATGGAAATAGCTAGAGTGCTTAACTTCATTTTATTCAATATAATAGTTGTTATAATAACCCAATGGGTTGAGTTTAAGCATTAATACTTTAGAAGAGGACACTGAGTCTCATGGAGGTTAAATAAGTTCTTCAATCATTAGGTGCAGAGTGAAATTAGCATGTGGGTCTGCCTGATTCATCTATACTATTTTTACCAGAAAACTGGTCTGTCTTCATGTTCTTAATTCCTATGTCTTACATTTCATGAATTCATGAAATTCACTGTCTTCTCTCGAAAAAGGTCTATAAAAAACTAGTTCCAAGGAATATTGAAAGGACCTTTTCTAAATAAGGCATTTGAAGTAAAATATTTGATTAACAATAACTTATGATTAATTTAAAAAATATTTTTGTTATAATATGGCTTTGAACATTTAATATATAAATATGCTAGGAAATCATCAAGAAAAATAACTATAGAACTATAGAGTGTCATTTATAATGAGTCTTAAATTTTCATGAGTATGAACCGTTTTTTCTTTTCCTTCCTTCCTCCCTCCCTTCCTCCTTTCTTTCTTTCTTTCTTTCTTTCTTTCTTTCTTTCTTTCTTTCTTTCTTTCTTTCTTTCTTTCTTTCTTTCTTTCTTTCTTT